>OX451390.1:19495132-19526589 GCA_949629135.1 Eremobia ochroleuca
GCCAGCACGAGGACGACGACATCGACGCGTGACTCGCTCGTACCCAGTGTACTCGCTGTACATACCGCGCGATAGATAATTATATTTATGCGCCGCGCCTCGCGGCTCACCCTGTACGATATTATGTGTTAGCGTAGGAGATTTAGTTTAGCAATAGGGAGTAAATACTATATATTATGAGTCTTTTTGGTCTCGAATAGGCGAATGTATTATTATTTTGATTATGTTTAAGTGAGATTTATTTATATACGACCGACAGGTACTTACAGTATACTCTGAATACGAATTTTATTAAAGAGATCGATGACATTTTTTTTGAAAAAATAAATGTTTTATCCTACAAATTAAATGTATTATTTCAATTCTAAAATCATCTTTTATTGAAGTATCTCGCAACTGGTGTGATGGAGATATTTTTTTATCTCATACCGACTAAGAGATGCTTTATTATCGATTTGTAAAAAAGTGATCTTTAACAAAATGCAATCTTAAGCTTCAACTCAGTTGGTACGCAAACAAAACGACAACTTACTATAAAATACTTTATTTACGAGGTCTCCCGGCGACTTTTTTACTTCCTGCTGCTTGTTTGTTTTTGCCTCCAAATGATAATGGTTGTTCTGAAAATAATAAACAAGACATAAGAATGTTTTCGCAGTTCTCTTTCTCGAAATGTTTATAAAGATATACAACATTATTTTTAGTATACTGCAAACCTCAATAGTTTGTTGAGAATAAGTAACTGAATCGATTCCAATAATTTTACACCATGTTATATTTTGTCCCAAAAATATTAAAAAACAAAAGGTTACAAGTTGGACACCGAGCGACACTCAAATTCAAAATGTTTATTGTGTCTCAAATGCTACATTCTATACATGAGTTGAGACAGCCCCAGTAAGTAAGCAATAAAAGACACTAAGTCCGTATCCGCTAAGTATCAAACTTTCGAAACATTATGTCTGTAATAAACTCGACAATAAGCGGGCGAGCGCGCACTGCGGTGCGTTTACGTTAGTTCTGCCGCACTGGGCGGGGCCTACAGTAACAAAACGCATGACCGCAGTGCGCGCACTTCAAAGACATTCCATACTTCACAGATTATGCGTTAGAAAAACGCACCGCAGTGCGCGCTTGCCCTTAGGTAGTGTTGGGTAAATAGCCGGATGCTTTGAGTTATTATCGATTATAATCCATAAGTATCCATTAATAGCCGTGCAATGGATGATAACCCTGCTATTAATGTATATTTATAAAAATAAATGCTTTTTTTGTTTTATTGTAAAATCTGTGGGTGTGAACATAAATTGGGTGCGTGTAAGCAGTGTGATTCAATGTATTGTTATTCTTTTTATTTATTTTCACTTTTTGTGTGTGAAAGTGTTAATAATAAAATAAATACACTTTTTTCGGGAAATTCAGTTTTGTTAATTTAGAGATCCAATACTATAAAAAACCATAATTACTTGCGCTTACGCTTTGTGATTTAACAATCTACCTAATTAATTACTTGATTTAACAAAGCGAGCTAAATATGTAGGTGTATGTATACCTACAAATAAATTTTAACCGATACGTAAAAATGTAAGGTACAAATAAGTCAGTTACTTATTAGCTCTTTTCTGTGAATACGACGTAGGTAAATTATAAACAATGGAAAATACCCGAGCGGTTAGTAGGTAATAGAGATGAAAGTGCTGTATTATACCGTTTGTATTGAAATGTATAAAACGAAAAATACCGTATAATACGGTATTAAACCATTTGCTACGGCATTTTATGTATAAATCGATTGTTTCTATATTTTTTAAGTAAATTATCTGAGTAATAATTAAAATACTGAAAATACAGTGGAAATGCACAGATATAAAACATGAAATGGTATTTTAAATTTGTATTTTGAAGTGAAAACTTCTTTAGCATCGTTGTGATTTGAAAATCAATGAAACGAAAAGGCTACAGTAAAAAGAGATAAACACACATCTATAGGATTTAACGTACGAGAGATTGAGATAGAAGTAGTGATGAGCAAAATCCAAGACCAAGACCATGATCAAGACTCGAAGTATTTGAGCAATACCAAGACTATCTATACACTAGCAAGACCAACACCAAGACCGAGCGAGCAAGACCAAGACCAAGACTGAGTAAGCAACACGAAGACCAATACCAAGACTGTCCCAGTCTTGGTCTTGGTCTTGCTTTGCTTATCACTAGATGACGATGACGATGACGATGACGATCACGATGACGATCACGATGACGATCACGATGACGATCACGATGACGATCACGATCACGATGACGATCAAGATGACGATATCGATGACGATGACGATCACGATGAAGATCACGATCACGATCACGATGACGATTATGATGATGATGATGATGATGATGATGACGATGATTATGATGATAATGATGATCTTCGTAGATTGTCGGTACTGCTCTGGGTGCCTTCAAGCAGAAACCTAATACGCTGATAGTCGTGTTACGTGATACGCACGAGGCTTGGGTCCGAGCGTTGTACGTGTCTTAGTACGTGTATGCGCGCCTGCGTATTACGAAGCTTGGGTAAAAGCATCATAACAACCGTGGTGTATTGTACACGTGTATCGTTTACATAAATATTTCATTATTGATGGCTTCACTTCTATCGCGAGTGAACTGCATACATATTTTTTTTTTATTTATTATTAGACAGATTTAACATTATTACCATAAAAAAATAGCTAGACACAATGAAAATATTGAAGGAAAAATAACAACCCAATTAGAAAATTGTTTAGAGCGAACTTAAGAGGTTCCTAAACTTATTTGAATCACAAACTCTTTTTATTATAATTTAAATTCTTCTTCAATTTTATTATTTTCATCACTGTCTGAAAACCCTGCCATACATAAGATGCGTGTCGGGGCATTTTTGCCAAAAAAGTATCACGTCAATGCGTAAGCGAGACGACACTAACACGGCGCGAACGCAGCGCGGTGGAACACGTCTTAACGTGTTGACAGCGACGAATGCAACGTTGAGTCGCGGGAGGGCCGATCACGCGGTAAATCTTACCTACTGTGCGGTACATTTAAATATTTAACAAACACAATAATTAAAAATACACGGAAATATAATACTGTAATAATATCTGTGAAGTTTAATTACTAAGTAATCATTAAATTAAAATTAGTCATTCTAAAATGTAGAATACAATCGACACTTAAAATATATTTTATTTATTAAACTAGAACCTCTTCGTAATAATGCAGGATCTTAAAAAGTGAATCAAAATATAAAATACATAAAATACCAATAATACCGTAAGTTATAATAAAATACCTGTTTAATACATAGCCTTTTGGTATTATACGGTATTTTTACAACACTAGTAGGTAACATGCATCCCCGCACCCCCGTTTCTCGTGCTATCTCTTTCTGGCGCCAATATTTATTCCTGCCAGAAAGAGATGCATGAAATGCACTACAGCGACGCCAACCGAATCCGGATTAAAAAAAAAATTTTTTTTTGAGCAACAAACAAAAAAAAAAAACAACTAAAAACGAAAATAAAAAAATAAAAAATTCCCAAACAAATATCCCAAATAAATGACTGACTAAGAATTAAAAAAAAAACTAAGCTGATTGAAAATTTTTAAATGGGCCAGATTAGTTTTAAATTGCACATTTATTCACTTCAAAGAAAGATTATGAAAATTAAGTCTAATCTGACAGCCCTAAGCCTGAAAACCATGAAGGGAAATTTTCAATCACTAAAATAACATTAACAGCAGGGTTATCATCCATAATGGCTATTAATGGCTATTAACTGCTTTTAATCGATTATTAGCCATTATGATATTAACCGGATTATTATCATTGCCCAACACTACCCTTAGGTCACTTCTTACTCTCTGATAACTCTCTATGTCACATGTTTATGTAAAAGTAAATAAATAGTTACCTAATTAAACCATTTGTACGCACCTGTACCCATCAAAATTCAATTATAATACTACCAATTTAAGAAGGTGGGCATAATGTACTGCGAGATCGCTTTTATGTAGTAATTCGAATTTGTTTGGTTAATCGTGTGATTTCTTTTCCTATCGTTTTTTTTTTTATCTAAGTAGTTAGAAGGTTTTTTCAGCTGAAACTTTAAGGATAAACAATTTAATAAGGGTACTAATTATTAGTATAATCATAATATCAGTCACTTAATAATAACTCATGTATTGGAGCGTTACATTATATCGTGGCCAGATTTTAATTAAAATGGAATAACTCTCTAAGGAGTTGGAATATAAACATCGAATTTCACATGATGCTTTGAGTTCATGAAAGGTACAAATCACCATAATTGGTAAGTTTCTAGGGTTTCTCATTGAAGCGCGAGGATCGATTTTAGGGTTTTTGAAAAAAAAATCTAATTATCCAAAGGTGTCAAGTATAGAAAAAATAAAATTGTTAAAAATAAATTTCTGTCAAGCCGAAATCCTGAAAAGCGACAACATTCCGCTGGAGTAACGCACACGTGCGGTAAAAATAAAACTGCACAAATTAAGACCCACCGTAGTAAAAAAAATCGTAGTTGTATGTCATGCCGTTTAAGAGATACAGCAATTTGCTAAACGGCGGAATCTTGAATAACTCTGAAACCTCAAGACGCACAAATTATATTTTTTGGGCACAATTAGGCACAAATTATATCTATCTAAGTAGCTAGTTTGTATTCAGCTACGACCACGGGTAAAAAAACATGTCGCTGCAGTAACGTTACTCCAGCGGAATCTGTTTTTCGTGAATATCTTTGGATCGGCTGGACGCACAAATTATTAATTTCGGGCACAATTACACGAGATGAGGTACTAATTTTCTGTCAAGCCGAAATCCTGAAAAGCGACAACATTCCGCTGGAGTAACGCACACATACGCACAGCACAGGTCACGGCCGGTCGGCTGGCGGCGCGTAGTAAGTGGTAACCATCTTTTTGTTCGGACAAGCAGGTAACATAACATGCTTCTAACTTTGTGATTTTTCATGATACAGTTTTGAAATTTTGTATATAGATTTTTTACATAAAAATACTAGACACGTGTTTCGGGTTTCGAATATACTAAAACTTATGTTGTATAAATTTAACACTTTGAGGGACACTAACGCCTAAAGGCGTTAAAACTTATTGGGTCTCGTTCAGTGCCCACCAACCGATTATAGGCAAACCGCTTAATTGAGTCCTCGCCTTCGGGGTATAGGGGCGAGCGGGTAGGACGAGAACGGGGACCGGGAGAGGTGCGGGCGGCAGGCGCTAGTAGCGTGATACACAAGAGGCGAAATGTGCACTGGACAGTTCTTAAGATATGTGACGTCACAGTGGTTAACGGTGAACAGGTGATTTTTTATTAGAAAATTAATTGATGACTACAAAATTATGTGAAAGTAACAAAATAAAATACTAGCTAGTAAACTTATGTAATATTTATTACATACAATGTTTATCAAAATTATAAATCAATCACTTCTGCCTATATCAATATCAGTGGAACTTGATTCTTCACTTTCGAAGCTGCCATCATCAAACATTAATAATAGAATCAACAACATCATCTAGAACTCTGTCATGTTTGCAGTATTCGTCCTCGACTTTAATTACATGGTTAACAAAATGCTACCACTTCTCTATGGTCACATTACAGTCTATACTTTTTGTGCTAACTGTCCTTTAATATCACCTCAGACCAACTCATTGGATTCAAGTTTGGGTGATATGGAGGCAAACGCAACACTTCATGTCCGTTTCTTTTCAATAACTCGTCAATTTTGTAAATATCTTTTGTGAAATGCCTTTTAATTACTTTAAATAAGTCATCATTTCTATGTTTATCATCAAAAGGCACGACATGCCATCGTAGCCAATCTTACGTAGCTGGCTTAGTAGAAGTCATAGTCTGCTTTTCTCTAATGAAACCGAATCATAAGCTGCGTTATCCATTACTATGACAGAGTTTGGTGGTATATTAGGCATGAGTTTTTCATTTATTCATTTGCTGAGATTCAAGGAATTCATAGAATCGTGATAATCACCTGTTTTATATTTGGATTTAAATATCACAAGTGCTCCATCTACAAATCCAGTTTCGCCTCCACAAGGTACGATGATGTAACGGTCTCCTTTACCGATACGAGACAGCACGCCGTGTTCATCCTTTGATTCCCAACATTTTGAAACGCATTAACATAAGTTTCGTCTAGATATAAAATATGTCCTCCTTTTCTACGACATTTTTAATAGTACAGACGCCAGCACATCAAGCTACTACTATCTGTCAAATTTATTTAATAGATTTTGAACTTTATCGCTTAAGTATTAGGTGCAAATTTGATTGGGAAAATTTGACAGTTTCGGGTAGCTTGATGTGCTGGCGTCTGTACATATTTAGGTATTTCCAACTCCACGATGTTATATTTGGCTGTTCGCTAAGGAGTTTCCTTTTAGATCCGCATTTTTTAATTTAAAACCTAGATCATGTCTTAAATATTCCCTGCCGCAGTGTAATGTCATTAAGTACAGCATTCGAAGTATTCAGAGTTGGTATTTTTTTTCTTTTAATTGTGTAAAACTGAGTGACTTTTCTTCTTACCGCACCTTTTGTGAAATTGTCTAACTTCCACTCTTTTTCTGCGAATCTGTTTTGGTTTCCTCGGTGATTTTAAATCTTTCGTTGTCATTTAATAATTTTCCTTGTTGTACAATTCTAGATACAAACTTTTCCGAAAGTCCAATAACTTTAGCTATGGTTTTGTTTAAAGGTAATATCTTGTTGACATTCAGCAGAATTTGGATCCACTTTTTTTCTCTAAAATATTCGTATTCGTAAAAGCCATTCCATTTGCTTGCACTGACTATTAATTTCATGTCCGAAGATATTTCGACTCATCTTGATAATGTAATCTCATGTATAACTCTCACAAAATGTCCGCAACTGTCGACACGTGCGATCGCTAACCGCGTAGCGAGCGAACTGAGTTTTGACAAGAATGCGCCTGCCGCCTGCACCTCTCCGGGTTCCCGTTCTCGTCCTGCCCCCGCGCCCCTATAGGAGGAGGTCGGGTAGCCCCGAACGGCTGGTAGCGCCGGACATTTAAATTCCTAAGAAACTAAACGCGTTGCGTAGGCAAAGCGTTATTGTAAATGTGTGCCCTCTAGAAACAAATCCATATCAGTGGCGGCGTGGGTGCCGAGTAAGTTAGTCGTGAGTGAGTTTTTTGTTTCCAGCTCAACAAATTTATTAAAACAGCTCTCTCCATTTCCTGATGTATCAAAACAAAAAACGCTTGTTAAAGCGAGCTCGAAAAACCCAAAAGAGCGAGATTATAACCTCTTCACCATACAAAAAAGAAGTAGAAAATAAAAGAAAAAGTAGAGACGGTAAAAAAGATCAAGGGAAAGAAGAAACACGTAAAGGTGCTAAAAAGATGTTTAAAACAAAAAAAATATATATATTCAAACTCTTTCTCAAGAAGATCGAGAAAAGGAGATCGAATGTACAGACGCCAGCACATCAAGCTACTACAATCTGTCAGATTTCTTTAATAGATTTTCAACTTTATCGCTAAAACATAAGGTTCAAAGTTGATTGGGAAAATCTGACAGTTTCGGGTAGCTTGATGTGCTGGCGTCTGTACTATATTTTGCGGAGAAACATTTGAAGAGGACTGGATACAGTGCCAAAAATGTAAGGACTGGGCCCATGAAGACTGTTTATTTAGATGCTACGGATATTTATTATATTTGTGACGTTCGTAAGGCCATGAAACGATTCGGCCACGATTGATTATTATGTCCAGGGCTACCCGCCATTTTTGTTAAGCCAAACAAATAACACCAAATTACTTGTACTATATTCCTTTAAAACTTGTCATATGATTAGTCATTTTTAATTAATATTATCAAAGAAGTTCCTTAAGTACAAAATAAAGACAGAAATTTCATTAATTGGTACTTTTATTTACAATTTATTTAAGTGTTGGGGCTACCCGTCCTTCCCCTACCCCGGAGGCGAGGACTCAATGAAGCGGTATGCCTATAAATCAGGTAAAACGTCGTTCGGTATAAAGAAATAACTTTCAGCTTCATATCTATCATCAGTTTGAATTGCTGCAAATTGCCCTCATCCCTGGTACGGTCAGTGACCGTTTGTATACCATCTAAGTTACAAATTGACACAAAATTATATGATAAGTGCTGCATTTAGAAATACATAAAATAAATAGTTTTTAATAATAATAATTTCAAAAAAACTATGTCAATCGACTTTAATTGCGGACTACCTAGTAAATTAATATGAATCCCGTATTGTACTCACCAGCCGGAGTTATTTTGAGCGATATGTCGAAGGTTTTGCTCTTCGGCCTCTTGGCGGCTGGCTCCATTTTTTCAGGAGTTTCTGTAGGTGTTACCGTCTCTTGCGTGGCTGCCCATCCATCCTGCAAAAACAATTGGATTTTGTCTGATGATGCTATAATGAATCTGAAGTATAGTATATACAAGCTGTAACTTAAATAACGCACAACCTCTTAAGGGTCATTGTACTCATCATTATGAACAACTTTTACTATGGGACCAAATCCGAAAAAATAAATCAGCTGTTCCCTACATTTATTCCTTTATGTTCACATAACTCGTCAAAATGTAGCGAAAAGCAGATTTTTTTTTTGCGATTAATAGTATTTGTATACAGACGCAATACACTTTTGCACTCATTTTGGACATAATTATGGTCATCTACTCTCTTAAAAATAAAGTTAAATTGAAATACTAAATAAGTCTTCACAAGTTATAGTAAAATATTTGCCATCACAGGACGCCCGGCGGATGTCAAACATCAAAAACAATAAATCAATATGGAGAAAAAAAAGCAATATATTTTCTGCGTGATGGGACATGACGGCATAAGAGAGCGTCATGATGTTTGCCGTCACGGCACACGAGTAGGTTTTGCTTCCGAGCCGCGCCTATAGATGTTTCACGTCAAGATTATTATTTTTTATTTTCTTTATTTAGGCAACCAACAGCGATACAAATAGTATGTAACGGTGTATGTGTATTACAGTATTATATGGCTAATAATAGGTTTCCCTGTATAACTAGGATATGTACAAGACATGCGAACGGACTACAGACTAAGAAATATTTAAATACAAAAGGTTCAGTTTTAGGCATATAACTTACACTTCGTTTAAATTTTGGAGAGGAAAAAGTTTGTATAACTATTACTAAGAGATTAGTTATTTATCAGTTATCTTCGTTTATAGTTTTTATTATTTGTTTTTTGAATGTAGGTTTGTTACAGTATATATCCACTTGTGAGAAATCTGTGTTATAAATTCGAGCAATACGTGTCAATACACAATTTTTGGAGTCGAGTGCTGAGGCACGTGTAGGTAACATCGTCGTGTGGCGAGTGCGCCATGGGGGGAGTTTTAAAAGTTACCTGTGCGACCAACTCGGGGCAATCGAGGCGTGCACTGAGTATGCCATAAAGCAAACACACATCCATAACTTAGCGCCTGATCCAAGATTACTACTTATACAACGTGTAACGTTAATTGCGCAAAACCTGAAAATAGTTTGATCAGAATAACGAACAGAATTAATTGAACCACTTTTTAATATAAGTCACATTTTTCAAAAAATCTTCATTAAAAACGTTGCCGTGTCTATTTATTAATAGGTCAAGCAAGCCAATGTCAGCGCGGCGCAGTGCCCTGGTGACGACTCCTCCCTCGATAAAGCGTCGTCGCAGACGCAAGAAACGATCAGAATGGCCAGTAAAACTAAAACAGCACATAAAACCTTTACAATTTTTTTAATGACTTATTTTCTGTCTGAAATAGGTCAATTGAATTAAAAATCAGTTGGGGTGTCTTAGGTTTTGCGCATTTAACGTTACACGTTGTATACATTTCTACTGCAAAGGTTCATATTAAGCTACATACCTCTGGGTCTTCAATTTCCGGTGCTATGGGTAGGAAGGACAGCATGTGTTCGTCCTCTCCTTCCTCGTCAGAACTGCAGAAAGCTGCCACGGGCTCGCACGTCGTCACGTCCACCTGTTTCAAACGGAATACCTAACTCTAAATAATTTAGTTTACCTACTGGAAACGTGGTAAACCAGGAGATTGAGCAAAACTGAAATCTCATTTATCTTCAAAGTATACGGTTTTTGTGTGGCACTTAATTTTTATAATAAATATTAAAAAATTAATTAATTAATTTTTTGTAATGAACCTCAGAGATATGGAAGGTCAAAGTTCCAACTTTTTTCATGAAAACCAGTTTTAAATGTTATATCTTAACTTCCGAATACCCTTAATACACTTACTTACATGCAACCAAAAGCACAATGTATTGCGTGCGGACATTACACGCTGCCGTTAGCCGCGATTTTTCACACCAGCAATAAAAGTCGTTTCCCAGCAATAATCTTTGCTCAATCCACGAAACAGAAAAAACAAACTGGAATTAGCATGAGAAAATGTTTGTACCAGAACCGGTGTCGCCAAACTCATACATTTACGATTTACTCTTACTACAAACCCGAAGATACGATTGGCTAAAAAAAAATAAGGGCGTAAACAAAATGCAAAATAAAATATTATACGAAATGCAACTTTAATTTCAACAACCTATAAATCAAATTGACAAAAACAAGAAAGAAATACATATTGGTCTACCAAGTACTGCCATTCGTCGCTAGATGGCATTGTTCAGTATGAACTGTAAGTACGTAAAAATAAGGGTGGTATTTGAATGGTGTATCACTGACACGAATGCAGGTTGCTACTCAAATAGCGATGTAACCTAATTCGATCGAAATATTATCGATAGTATATAAACGTATTTAAAACATATAATGCGAAAAAAATATTGTATGCGATAGTGTGATAATATTAAAATAATGAAATTAATATGACGTAGGGCAATTTTTAAACGTATTAAAAAGGGTATTTGCATGTAAATGAAATACCTTTTTTTTTTGTCATTTTTTCATTATTACAGGGTAATTGAAAAAAAACGCTGAAAACCTCGCAATATTTTATTATTAGATTGCTATGTGAGTTTCAGACAATATAAAACAGTAAAAAAAGTATTATACAACATCAAAATAAAATAATTTATTAAAAACATTTACGGGCACTTTTAAATTGTTATGGAAAACATACAAACGTACTATGGATAAAGGTATAATATAATATATAATATATTAACTGTATTATATTACTTACATGCATATTTAAATACCGTACTTTTATTTTAAAAAGGCAATGTAATACATATCGATTGATTTTATCGATAAAGTCACGCACTATTTGGATAGCGTTAAAAGTATAGGTAGACAAGCAAATATTCCAGAAAGGCTAATAACCGGGAAAAGAAAATCAACTTTGTTGTCATGACATTAAGGGCAATTTTTGTTTGTATATCTTGTGCAATATTTGACGAAATTTTATTTTTTCATTTTATTAAAATAAATCCGTAAATAATACTTACCGGGTGGTATGATACAACTCCACGAGTTAGATTTTTAGTCCGACTATGGTTTTTACAGTCCAGTATGGCACAATAAGGCATTTTAATAATATTTAACTTAAATTGTATGTTGACGCAGTCTAGTTTGCGAATGAGAGCGCTTGAACAGCAAGTGCGTACTGCAGTATTTACTAGCGGCGACACTGCCACGCCTACTTGCTATTTCCAGTGTTTTTTCTTTTCCGTGGCTCAATCACACTAATATTATAAAGGCGAAAGTTTGTGTGTGTGTGTGTGTGTGTATGTTTGTTACTTCTTCACGCTCAAACGGCTGGACCAATTTTGATGAAATTTGGCACACAGATAGTTTATAACCAGGATTAACACATAGAATACTTTTTATCCCGATATTCCTACGGGATCGAGACTTATGCGGGTGAAACCGCGGGGCGCAGTTAGTGTTGCATAGCTTGATGTACAGAATTCGTAGATAACGAATATGTAATGGGTCTTTTAACACCCTGTATGACAAAAAATTACGGCTGCACATACCTCAACCTCCTCATCATTGTGACTCTCGCCTGTCTGGTCTACTGATCGGTCTTCATCTTCCACGTCAAACTCACTCTCCCGTTCTTCATATTCCACATTCTCATCAAGTTCTTTAAAGTCTGGCGCAAACGCTGACCAGTTCTCTACTTGATTTTGTGCCCAGATTGAGACTACACCTGCGAAGGAAACGAAACGTTATTGTCGCTATTTATTGAACGCCCCTCGTATTTGGTTTTACACACAGGTCAGCCTAAACTGGATTTGGAGGTGACTTGCCAAAAGCAATAACATTGAACTTGCCTGGGAATTTAATGCGATATCTGCGTGTCACTGATTAAATTCGCACTAAATAGGACATACGGATTATCACATTCACTTTTGCATCCTGTGCGTGTTTCTAAACTTTTAAAAGCGAAAACTGGGATTGATTTTGAATTTTTACAAATGTCTATTCTATTCAATATTTTCTATGGCAATGGTGCCGATGTCGAGAATTCTGCCAATGTCCAACGTGATAAGGGAAAACGTGCGAATAGAAAAAAAAAGAAAAACTAAAATTCCAAAGCCAATTCCAGTTAATCAATAAATCGTTGACAAATGTCAAACGTCCGACTTCCTTTTTTGTCTCGTCTTTATCTTGTCATTAAAATGCAAGTGATTGAAATAAAAACATCGATTTTTTTTCTACTAGGAGTATTTAATAATCCTTTATTGAAAAAAAAAAAAGAAAAAAAAAATTGTATTTATATTTATTATATATTATACTAACAAGAATTGTGTCTCGGTTAGGATTATCAAAATGCTGTTGGTGCTAGCCTAGCTACTTGATAAAGATGCGGCCTTTTTTTCCTTATTAAATAATGTCGTAGGTCTATGGGGAATATGGGACCCCTTTTACGGACTAAAACCCACCCGTATTCCTTCAGTTGCCTGTGCCAAGGGCCACGGTATTTATTTATTTAATACTTCAAGCACATAAATGTACAGAGGCGGACTTAATGCCGTAGGCATTTATTTAATCTCTTTCGAACAACCCGCGACCCTGGCAAAATATGGGACCCCTCAAGTGTTTAAATATTATACTGCTGTAACATTGAATTTGTTACGACTCATAACGAATACTTTCAAAAAGAGCACGGCTTGACGTGGATTCATACCAAAGTATTGCCCAACGTCGCCAATCAATACCGAGTGTCAAAAATAAAACTGTTTTTGGGAATTCAAACTCCACATATCAGCTTCAAGCGTTCTTAAAACCACCGACCTAATTAGACGAAAACAAACATTACTTACAACTCATGCACACCTACTCGCAGTGGCGATACGCATACAACGTCGTGCACTTAGTTTCGTGTGAACATTTTTAAATTTTTTTTTTCCTCTACTACTACCCTTTTATTTGTATTTTCTATTTCTAATGACCACTATTTTAGAAGAATGGTAAGACAGTACTGGTGGATAACATGGACTTCAGTTAATATTATGAAATGCAGTGGAATGGACTGAACATAAATTACCTGCACTAATACTAGCAATTATCGGCCTGATGGGATGCCACACGACATCCAGTAGCAGTTCTCCCTTAGTTCCGTGCAGGATCTTGACGAGGTTCCCGATGGATTTCTCCCAGATGTAGAGTGCATGCTGCCGAGCTGATCCCGCGCAGATGTACTCGCCGTCGCCCGAGAAACAGCATTTCTTCCATGTTGTTCTAAGAAAGGAATGTGTAATTTATGCAGTTACTTTCTAATCACTGTCGAGTGTAGTAGAATATAACACAGCATTACAAGAAAACAGCAGACATTTGATCAATCTGGGCACAAAATCAAGTAGAGAACTGGTCAGCGTTAGCGCCAGACTAAATAAATTGATGAAAATGTTGGAATATGAAGAACGAGAGAGTGAGTTTAACGTGGAAGATGAAGACTGGTCAGAAGACCAGACAGACCGGCGAGAGTGAACAAATGAGATAATCGATGATCCTTAACTTTGTTGTAGCCTTCTATCCTGTTGGATCGATGGCTACAAACAACAAACATCATCATCATCTGCCTAGCCTTTTCCCAACTATGTTGGGGTCGGCTTCCAGTCTAACCGGATGCAGCTGAATACCAGTATTTTACATGGAGCGACTGCCTATCGGACCTCCACAACCCAGTTACTGGATAATACGATACCCCTTGGTAAGACTGGTTGTCAGACTTTCGGGCTTCTAACTACCCGTAACGACTGTCAAAGATCTACGAATCACAGCCGGGACCAACAGCTTAACGTGCTTTCCGAAGCACGGAGGGGTCTCGGTATGTAAAGATGGTCATCCATCCACAGGCCAACCGTGGCAAGCGTAGCTTAACCTGATCGATCGACCTGTGCGGCTGTTATTATTTAGCCCGGGCTACAAACAACAAACAAAGTTAAGAAAATATAATCACGAAACTTTCAATCACAATCCTAAGGATTTTGACAAATATTACTGATCAATAGCTTTACATGTTTAAAAAATTGGTCGGCTCAGCAATGTAAAACATGCAATGAATGTTGTTGAACTGTCAAAATGAAATTCATTGCTGCTGTTAGTGTGTTCCGCAATTACCTTGCTGAGGGACAAATTTTTCGAACATGAAGCAATGGATTAGCAATATCCTTCGAAGTCATTCAGCTTGTGTGCAGGTGTGCAGGGGTCCAACTACTGATATTTTATAAACTGAAGCAGGCCAGCACTTATTACCATATGATACACTTACTTGTTCACAAGATCCTGTAGTTTCTGTATAGGGTCAGGCTCGCCGTTTAATCCACATTTGAGTACCTTGCTTGATTGGTATACTCGTATGACACGATCCGATGTGTTTACAAGAAAACAGCTGAAATAATGTTTTAAAAAAATATATAAACATCCGAATTGAGAACCTCCTCCTTTTTGGAAGTCGGTTAAAAATGAGTTAGATCGCAAGAATTTTTAAACACATTAATAAAAATCATTTTGAAATATTTTTTGGAAAGAATTTCTTTAACGCGGCTTGTAGTTTGAGTAAACTGGTAGAAGTCGTCACGTAACGAAAAATTACGTGACTATTACGTTATGAGACTTTATGTTTCGAGGGAGAGATAGTTTTCATGGTTTTCAAAGGTGCTGAAGCCAATATAATAGTGAGATCAAAATGAAAATCCAAGATGGCGGCTGCGAAAAGGGCATTGAAGATACGTGACACCTACTGCCGCGCCATCCCTATGTTTTTAACCGTCTATGTATTTTAACCGACTTTAAAAAAAAAGAGGATGTTCTTAATTCGGTTGTTATTTTTTCTGTTTGTTACTTCAGAACGCCATTATTTATAAGCGGATTTGCAAAATTCTTTTTTTAATGCATAAGGTATGCATTAAAAAAAGAATTTTGCATAGGGGTGGTCCTATTTAAATTTTATTATCTTTGCTTGCGTAGGTTTTGATTTAGCTTCAATAAAACGATTTTTTTTTCACTTAGTTTATTTTGATGATGTTTTAATAACTTCTTGTCACTGATATTTACATAGCAAGTAGTGCAATCTGAATTTGTGTGGGGTAGGTACAACTAAAAAGTTTTTTATTATGTACAAGTGAGTCTGCGCGCGAGTATCGTGTAAGCAATGCATAGAAATCTATATCAACTTACTCTCCTCTTCTTGCAAATTCTATACTCTTAATACTTGTTGTACTTGATGTGCCAACAACTATTTTAAAACTAGCCTTTATTGCTAACGTCTGGGTGTCTAAAATTAATATCTTCCCTTTGGCATTGCCTGTGTAGACGTGGTCTCCTCTTCTGTCAAATGATGCTATCACATTTATGTCACCCTGAAACGTTAAGAAGAAATTGTTCCTACAAAATGATTTCATGTTTCAAATTACTACTGAGTTTTTATTATTACTATTGAATTAGCTAAAAGACAATGTCCTAGGACTTACGTCATCATCTATAGGTAATATTTTATGTTCCCCATCAGTATCAACCAGCAGTGCCGCATGCCTCATTGGACACACTAGGAATCTCTTGTCATTTCTAGGATCAAATTGTACCCTCAGTATAGGAGTTGGAAATCTGTATCGCTGTTCACACTCTCCGGAGAGAACATCCCATATACATACATTGTGGTCGGTTGATGCTGAAAGAAGCTGTAGACAAAAAAAAAAGTATTGTGCAGATTTAGTTTGAGGTCAATCCATCAAACAGCATTATCTTTCTTCCAAAGAAATATTTTTTTATTTTATTTTTTATTGCTGAATGGGCCTGCTCTTGACCATACAATTTCCTCGATCATGCCTGATGGAAAATTATGCTCTTTCTCTATATTCAATTCAAAAGCAAAAAAATAAGCAACCATAAGCAGAATTTAAAAATCCACAAAAAAGGTTATAAAAAAAATTGTGATCAATACAAACAAATAACATACACAGTGAAATACAAATCAAATATACCTTTTTGCAATTCCTTGACCAGCTGAGACTACACACAGGGTACACATGTGCTGATATTGACTTAGCTATGCCCCGAGTAAGGAAGTCCCATATAAATATCCTGCCATCATTGCAGCCCACTGCTAATAGAGTTCCTCTTCTGTTGAAGGCGCATGTTGCTGCCAGGGATATTGAGTCTAAGGTGCCATCAAATTCCTGGGGAAAATTGTTGATTTTTTCTTGAAAACAGTTCTTTATGTTTTGTTAGTGAAAAATTATGACTAAATTACGATGCATTGAATGTACTCATTTGTCTTTACATCAATAAAACGTAGATTCAGACAATCTCAAATCGGGCTGTTAAACTTATTTAAGTTTAACAGGCTGATTTAACTTTGCCGTTTGTTTGTTTGGCGTACATACGATGGTATAAATGGTTGCTTACCTCAGGATAGTTTTGACCAAATGATTCTGAAAGGGACACAATATTGTTTAGTTAATATCGTAAACAAAAACAAAATACAGAAAGTTCTAGTTGCCGAAAAGTCACTTACCAAGTAATTCTAAATTCATGATTTGAATAAACTAGGTTTACTAAGTGTAAATGTATTTACGAATACCTCTACTTACAGAACAATATATCTAAAACTTGAACTAAATTAACAAAAATCTAAGAAGCAAACGCTTTTTCAGCGTATCCGAATGACGCACTATTGACATTGACAATTTTTATTTTAATTATTTTTGACAGTTTCATTCAAGCATGGCAGCAAGCTATATTTACGTTCCAAAGTAAAGGATTGTGGATATGTGGAGCATTTTTTAAATAAAAAGCCCCACTTAGAAGCAAAAAAAAAAACCTTTGAAGGTTTAATGGGTTTATGGCCAACAAAAGTATTACTGTGATGTGCTGGCGTCTGTACATACATACATCCATACTCCTATCATTTGTCTCAATATTAGATAAACTTTAAGCCGTTCCAAATAAAGTGCAGCAACAGTATTCCTCAAAGCGATGGTGCGTTTAGAGGAATACTTTTGGTGTGCTTCATTAGCATATCAAAGTTGGTGCGCTCGCGCTCGAGGAATACCCTGCACAGAAAACACCTAAAGTGAATAAAAGAAAAAATTGACATGACGTGTTGACACTGACAGTGAGTCAGTGACAGACAGTGACACATTTTTGAGTGAAATAGTCATTAAAAAAATAATAATCTCATTATCGTTACGCGTAAAATTAAATTGATGAGATTTATCACAAAACCTAGATTAAATGTGCATATGAAGTTTTTATGTGCTTTTTCAAATCGATATAAACATATTGTATCACTAAAAACACATTGTGAGGTGGTGTTATTTATAGCAAAGTGTTATCAAATTCGCGCGTACACAATGAATATGGACATGGACAGTAGTAATAGTTGGCGGGGTGTACCTTTGACCGAGCTATACGGGTCACAGTCACCGTGGGGTGCTCCAGAGTTCCCGCTTGTTTCTCCTTCGTATAACCATGCAGTGTTGTATCATGTGCCGAGTAGTGGATGTGTGGCGATTGATAGGCCTCCTAAGCCGCAGATCGGACAAGATAAA
This sequence comes from Eremobia ochroleuca, assembly GCA_949629135.1. Taxonomy (NCBI): domain Eukaryota; kingdom Metazoa; phylum Arthropoda; class Insecta; order Lepidoptera; family Noctuidae; genus Eremobia; species Eremobia ochroleuca. The sequence goes on from OX451390.1 coordinate 19,513,238, forward strand.
TGGGACTCGGAGCACGTGAGAATGCCCTACTCTGATCAGAGTCTCTATCCTGTTGAAGATGTGAGTAGCGATTTTATTATTGTGGTAATCAACATTACAATCTGTTGTAGACAGTTCTGTACTAAAGTTAATGATTTTTGTTTATGATTGATAGTGAAAAGAACGAAGGAAAGAAATAAGCAACAGGTTCTATAAAGATACAGCATGCTTTTTTTACCAGCTCCAAATTGTGACCCATGAATATGAATAACTTTCACAAAGGAACCAACTCTGAGATCACAAAAAAAAAATTAGCTGTTTCATACATTTTGGTCAAGTAGGTATTAAACTTTTGTATTAAACAGCTGATTTTGTTTTCGTGATTTCAGAGTTGGTCCCGTAGTGAAAGTTGTTCATACTCATGAGTAGAATACCCTGTAAAAATTTGGAGCCTGAAAATTAAATATCCAGTATACAAGTAAAACTTTATTTCATATGGGACCTAGATAAAAATTTGGAGTTCACATGATTACTTTGATTTTCAAACAACTGGTTTTATTCAATTTCAGAGCAACAGTGAGACACATCTCAAGAAGCGTTGGGATATGATAGAGAGTGCCCTGTCAAAGCCAATCCGTAACAGTGCAGACCTCGCCAATGCAATACTAAGTTATAATACAAAGTTCAAGAATACTTGGAAGTTTAGAGGATTGCATAAGCTTTTTAATGAGGTATGGTTTTATGATCTTTTTTTTATCAACCTCTATTGTCCCACTGCTGAGTGAGCAAAGGTCTCCCCCATAACTTTCCACTGTTCCTTGTGTGTTGTCTTCTCTGGCCAATCTCCTGTCTTCTTAATCGCAAATTATTTTAGAATAAATAAATTCAGAGTTTTTGGGGCTAAAATTCATGAATGCAAACTCCATTTACTGATGCTGTTAGAAGTGACACACTACTACATACTGTGTAAGTGACAGGGCATGCAATGTTCCTAATTTCTACATGTTAAATGTTGAAATTTATCAACTATACCTAGTTGATAAATTTAGAAAATCTCAACATCTCATTAAAAATGTTAAAGAATTTTAAGGGACAGTGGGCAAAATATTTGGAACCTGCCGGTCGATTCTGTAAAAATCTCACCATGAAATCATAAGTGAAGTGAGCAGTGTCAATAGTGTTAATCCCTAATGACAGCTCACTTCCTCCACTTGCTCCATATGTTCGAAAATGTGTCTGCTCAACAATGTAAATAATGCAATGAATGTTATTGAACTGTCAAAATGAAACCCATTGCTACTGATAGTGTGTTACCCAAGTACTCGCTGGTACTACAACCAATATAAATGACATATTATGTAGTTGGATAGCCCTTTCACTTGGAACAAAACACTTTGGGGTGCTGACTGAAATTTTTGTCTGTTCCGAGTAGTATGGGAACCCCATATGAAGGAAAAATTAATAACTATATTTTAATGAATATACCAGTTTTAGAGAGAGTGGTGGGTTAGTTTAGAGCAATTCACCTGTCTGTGCTGGGTACCCCCATACCCCCACCGCTTCAACTGGCTCAAGAAGGGGGACGCCTCCGAACGAACAAACATTTCAAGGTAGCTGTCACAACAAATATTGCTTAAATTAAAAATACCTATCCAATCATATACATGTCATCACTATTGGAGGTTGTAACAATCTGCCTATCATCCTTTGTAATTGAATTGAAAATAGTAAAGTAGTCTAAAAATCTTTTTCTTTTAGTATTTGGAAGAAGAGGAATCAGCATATTTCTTTGATGTGACTCTGCCAGAGATAGCTAAACTTGCACTAGCTCTGCCTAAACTGGTGCAAGCACCAATACCATTGTTGAAGTAAGTAATATATGAAATACAATACAATAATTTTGAAATAAGGAAGAATATAAATTATAAGAGGAAGAGGATATTTTTGAAGTTAGGTTGTAAGAATGAATGCTACCTTGTCTAAGATAATGATAGATAGTGTAACAATTGGATAGATTACCATCAATTTTTAGGGTTCCGTAGTCAACAAGGAACCCTAATAGTTTCGCCATATCCGTCTGTCCGTCCGTCCGCCCATCGGCACCTTAGCTCAGAGACTTTTTAGTACTAGAAAGCTATAATTTGGCATAGACATACATATTGATCACGCCGACAAAGTGGTAATATAAAACATTAATACATAGACGAGACATATCGTTGGAAAGGTCTTTAAAAAATATTGCGGGTTTGTGAAAACAATTTTTCGATTCAGGGATCCTTTAATGAAATATGAAGGTGCTGATTTTTGTTAGAGTCAAGTGTCAACCCGCCCTCCTGCCAGCTAAATGGTTGTTTTTGGGTGTGTGAAAAAATTCACGGAGTAGTATATAATAACGAAGTTAAAAGGAAAACTAAGTAGACTTTACAAGTTTACGAGTAATAGTCGACCAACTTACATTTGCAGTTGCAATGTATCGGAGAACATTATGTTCAACTACAATGGTAAGTTTGTTCTTGGTATAAATTCATTCCAACTACGGAACCCTTCATTGCGCGTGGCCTGACACGCTCTTGGCCGGTTTTTGTTAAAGGAATACCTATAACCTGAAATAAAAAAATTTACTGTCTTTTTTTTCTGTGTTCAGATAGTTTTTTTTTTTTAAAGTTCAGTTGGGTAATACTTAATTCTACAATACAATATCACTCTTATATTTCCCAAAAGGCTAGGCAGAGCTGTACTCATAGTACACCCACATTTCACCAGTTTAGTTTGAGTCCCATGTAATAGGGGATGAGCCTATTGCCACCAAGCGGGCAGAAATCATGGCTCCGGGCTGCTGCTGAGAAATTCCAGATGGAAAAACCCAATGTCCAACCTGGGAATCGAACCCAGAACCTCATGCTCAACAGTAACGTTTGCGTCCACTAAACAATTAGACTACAAAAACTTTCCTGAGAAACGAATATGATGACAGTCTCTTTCCAAAACTCGATGTGCTATAAAACATCTGGGTACTGTAACTAGGAGCAACTGCCTCAAAGTCTCAAAGAATATATTTAAATTATTTCTTGCAGGCAACACAAGAACCGTTCAGTGTCTCTATCACAGCAACAGATAGCTAGTCTACTCGCCAATGCCTTCTTCTGCACGTTTCCCAGGAGGAATTCTACCAAGAGAACCTCGGAATATGCTTCATATCCCTTCATTAATTTTAACACGTAAGCATTTTCTTATAATTTCCATGTTAGGGGTGCTACACGTTTGATTCGGCAGTATTTGTTGCAAAAACAAAGCCTATCCAAAGCATTTACTACACATATTCGGCTTTTATTCGTCTTGTGCTGATCGGTAATTTCCGTTCGGCAGCTTCCTCTGCTGAATCATGTTGTGCTCGGCACAATTCGAGCTAAGCAGAGCGGCTTTTTCCCAAGCATATGTTTACATATGTTCGATTTTGCCGCCCAGCTGTGCCGAATCATGCCAACCCGACATTATATTTGTATAAGTTATGTATTACACTGTTTTGAAGAAACCATAATTAATAGCTAAGTTTTTTACAGATCCCGATTCTATGAAGCGACAGATTCAGATGCAAACTTGGAAAAAATTAAATGCATTTGCCATTACTTCAGGAGAGTTGTAACTAAAGGTGAAATTCTTTTTCATATGGTATATTAATTCAATGCTAAATGAAGATTTCTGAGTTTAAAACACTCCTTATTGTATGTATCTCGTACCTGTTGATAACTACGTTTTGGATAGACACATCGTTTTGGACAGACTTTCGGGCATCTGACTACCCATAACGACTGTCAAAGATCTACAAAAGACAGCCGGGACCAACGGCTTGGCGTGCTTTTCGAGGCACTTTTGGAACAGACTATAATGTGTTATGTGTCGAATGTGTCCGTACATGCTCTGTATCGTTGCAGTACAGTGCCGGTCGGTACCGTGACGTTCGCGCGGCGCTCGGTGCCGCCCCGCGGCTGCCCGTCGTGGCCGCGCAGCACGCGTCTGATTGGCTCGTTGCCGCTACACGTCGAGCCACACAACACTATTGAAGATGCTGATTCCTTGATACAAGTTGACTTTGCCAACAAGTAAGTGTCACCTCAAATTAGTCACTTTATGCATGCCTTTTGAGTCTTGAGGTAAGGTACCCAAACAATTACTGGAATCAATTGTCCGTCTAAAAATCTAAACGAATCCAAAGCCTTATTAAGCGATTTTTTTGCCTGTGGCATATTTTGCGCATGTACACTTATTGCAACAAAAAAACGTTCACTTTTATTATATGGTTATTGCCATAATTTATTTTTAAACATTTCTGTTTAGAAGAAGGTTAAAGAAAGGAAAAACGCATCTAACGACTCCTGCTAAGTTACGTGCCGGCCACTGTACCTACTTAGATTTTCATGCTGATTGATCTGATTTCATACAAATAATGTTGATGATAACACATTTTGCGCTTTTACAGATATTTAGGTGGTGGTGTACTGGGACATGGGTGTGTTCAAGAGGAGATCCGGTTTGTGATATGTCCTGAACTGATGATATCTATGCTCTTCACTGAAGTGTTGAGGCCGAATGAAGCACTTATGATTATTGGTGAGTTATATTTCATCTTTAATTATATGTTTCAGGTCAATTTCGAGGTGTAGTAATTGTTTTATCACACTCATCTAAACTAATAGAAAAGATTTGATTTTTGTATGACTGTTTGCTAAACTTTCACGCATATGTCGCATAGGTCCTAAAATCTAAAATACCTTTTTGAAATTCTGCTTCTGACTCGTTTTGTCAACTTTTTATTTGTAACTTTCCTTAACCTCGTAACGCCCAAGCAAAATTTCGCAAGATGAGCTAAACGCTCAATGTTTAATGTATTGAACAAAGCTACATACGGCATTCCGGCCCAGACTAAAAACAAAACCTTCTCCTAAACGCCCAATGTACATTACAATGTACATAAATTAATATAAATGCATGTTTGCAATGTGTAATACTGTATGTCACTTTGTTCAATACATTGTACATTGGGCGTTACGAGGTTAATCCTTTAACCCCGGTACTAAGAGTCATTGACAAGTATAAATTGGAACGCAGTCAGTCAAAGATATGTCAGATTGAAAACATTTTTGTTGACATTTGTGCCAAGATAAATGTTGGTTAATAAAAGTTAATGAATGATTAATTTTAAGTGAAGTCTCTGAGTGCGGTAGTATAATATTGCATTGCTAAATGAGCACTCATAATTTATATGAACTTTCCGTATCATTGCCAACCAGTCATCGAATTTTTCAAGTTTCGAACGACAAGCTTCCAATTTCAAATCCCACCCCCGCAGGTTGTGAGCGCTACAGCAAGTACACAGGCTACGGGCACACGTTCCAGTTCGCGGGCGACTGCCCCGACGGCACGCCGCGCGACTCGTGCGCGCGCCGGCGCTGCGCCGTGCTGGCCATAGACGCCGAGCCCTACGCCGCCGGCCAGCACGAGTTCCGGAGAGAGGCCATCAGTAGGGAGCTCAACAAGGTTCTTATGGCGTGTGCCCAAAATCCGAACTAACACCGCCATCTTGTTTTTCAAATACTTTTCAAGTGATATTTCACAAAACAACTGCATAAATTACAAGGCAGATGTGAGTGGAAACACCGGGCGGGAACGCCCTAGGAGGATATAATAGTGACGTTATTGGCGATGTTCATAAGACAGGTCAGGTGCGTATTACTCGCAACTGGCGTGCGTGTATGCCCAGAGGGGCAATTCTCATAATTTTAAGAACATTCACAGTTTGATCTCAGCCTCAATCGTCAAAAATACCTCTAATTTCCCTACGTTTTGACAAGTTTTTGACATTTGCTTGTCGCCGAGATGAGACTGCGACTTGATTTTGAACCTTTTAAATTACGAGAATTAGCCTTCTGATGTATGAACGTAAACGAAGCAAAATGAGTAACAAAGGATCGTAGCAGATGGCGTTCTGTAGTTTCTGTCTACCCCCACAGGAAGAAGGCGTAACTTTATGTATGTAATTGCACAAATGTTTACCAACAGCATCCCTCTCAACATCATTCAAACACCAAGATATCAACAACCTTCCTGACCTATTGCATTATCTCCAGGCATGGGTCGGAGTATCATTCGACACGGACCTCCAATCAGACAGTCTGCAGTTCCCTGGCGTGGCTACCGGCAACTGGGGCTGCGGGGCCTTCGGAGGGACCCCTCACCTGAAGAGCTTGCTACAGCTGATGGCTTGCACGGAGGCACGGCGACCCATGGCGTACTTTACCTTTGGGGATATTCAACTGAGGGATGATATTGTGAATATGTATAACTTGCTGGCTCGATATAATGTTACTGTTGGTGAGTATGACATAACGTTTCGCTTGTTGGCCCCGAAACGTTGAGCAAAGGTGTACCTTTAGCATAGACATAGAGGATGGACTGTGCAATCCCTATCCTAGCAGTAACTAAAATATGGTCAGAAAACGTGTGAGAGAGACGGCTATCGGATACTCCCCTGTTGTTATCTCTTTCTAAAATTCTGATTGGTCCACGTCACAACTCTGCAGGTGCGGATCATAACTACAAACCTACAGAGAGAGACAGAGCAGGGGAATATCATCGCACTGTCCCTTTCTAACAAAGTGGACAATTTTCTGAGTGGATCGCGCAGTCCATCCTCTATTGTCTATGACCTTTAGTACACCCACATTTTTAGACTCCAGGCTGGTACTGTAGAATTCCTGAAAGAAAAACCCAATAATACTCTGCTAGACTTGGTAATTGAACCCAGGACCTCAGCCTGCCTTTGTTAAGCCTGCTATTTGCTTAGTTTTTTTTTTTTTTTCATAATATTCGAAGACATGTGATATCGACAAACCAGCACTGATCCCGCGCGGTGGATTACGGCCCACTCCCTCTCACAGAGAGAAGGCATGTGCCTAGCATTGGGAACATTATATTCAGCCGGTCGATTCTGGAAAAATCTCACCGTGATAACTAAGGTGAAGTGAGCTTAGAGTCATGCTGATGCTAGGGATTGACACTATTGACGACTCACTTCACCCTCACTTTGCCCAAGTTTTCACGGTGAGATGGTTACAGAATCGCCCATTATGTTAATCCTTCTGTGTTAATATTATTAATATTGCAACAGTGAGTTGATTGACTATTTATATCTTTTCTAGGTCAACTATACAAGTACATAGTTCGGTTCTCTCAAGAGAAAGACGTGGTATACAAGCGACTGCATTCCTATCTGGAGCAAGTGTTGAAGAGAGGGAAGGAACCTTCGCCTAATCCTAGCGATGACGCCATGGAAACTGTAAGTACTACATAAACATTGTGTCAAAGTCCCCTTTCACTAACTAGCCCTTAGGTATAGAATAACATAGCATCGCGCCTGGAATCCTCGCAAGGTTAGACAGAGGTGTATCTTTAGTATACCCACATTTCGTCTTCTCCAATGTCCCATGGGGACATTAGCATAAGCTGGTACCGTCAACTGTGGCATCTTTACTTTCCATGAGCAACATTACCCATGAATACTGTAATGTACATACATAAATATCTCTCGATTAAATCGACTATAAAAATTATTTATCTACTATTGTTTTGCTTTGATATTATATTATTTTACTAATCGAGAGATATATACAACGTGTAACGTTAAATGCGCAAAACCACCCCAACTGATTTTTAATTCAATTGACCTATTTCAGAGAGAAAATAAGTCATCAAAAAATTGTAAAGTTTTTATGTGCTGTTTTAGTTTTACTGGCCATTCTGATCGTTTCTTGCGTCTGCGACGACGCTTTATCGAGGGAGGAGTCGTCACCGGGCCGCTGCGCCGCGCTGACATTGGCTTGCTTGACCTATTAATAAATAGACACGGCAACGTTTTTAATGAAGATTTTTTTGAAAAATGTGACCTATTGTAAAAAGTGGTTCAATTAATTCTGCTCGTTATTCTGATCAAACTAATTTCAGGTTTTGAGCATTTAACGTTACACGTTGTATAGGGTGACTGGTAATTAGTGACCGATACTTAAACACATGATTCTACTCATGACAACAAACAACTTTTACTATCGGACCAAATCCGAAATCGCGAAAAAAAAATCAGTTGTTCCCTACATTTTGACGACTCGTACGAACATAAATGTAGGGAACAGCTGATTTTTTTTTCGCGATTTCGGATTTGGTCCAATGGTAAAAGTTGTTTGTTGTCATGAGTAGAATCATGTGTTTAACACTCTCAGCGCCATGTGGTCCGCCGGCCGCCCACATGGCCCGCTTCTAAAAAAAATCATGGCGCTGAGAGTGTTAAGTATCAGTCACTAATTACCAGTCACCCTATATAAGTACAGTACTCGGGTAAAATTGCTCAAGGAAAGTAAAGATGCCACAGTTGACCGTACTGAGATACACCAATAACACTGCCCAACCCGGGAGTCGAACCCTGGAGCTCGTGCTCAGCAGTAGCGGATGCGACGACTAGACCTACGAGGCAGGCACAGATGAAGTCTCTAACTGGTCTGGTAGATTATTTGAAGTAAATTGTACTTGACATTTTAATTTATGCTGTGGATGGTTCCTACATAGATCTCTGAACATGTCTCTTGAGTGTTAAGTTTCTAGTAAAAAGCCGTTTTCTTTCCTTGGGTGCCGACTTATTTGTTCATAGAAGTTTTGGCAGCATTCGACGATGGTCCAAAAAGCGTAACACCATTGAGATTTTCCAATAAAGGGTCATCTTAACCCGCCGCGCGCCAATTAGCAGACACAATAAAATTTTTATTGTTATCTGTACACATGGTGTACATTCGACGTTTGAGAGGTTAATTATAGAATGTGTGCTAAGATAAAAATATACCATATTAATTGTTCTGAGTGTATGCCGATTCGATTGCGATTGGCTCGACTTCAACCGGTCTGCCAACTCAGAACCAGCCCCCCTAAATCGTAGATCTCTATCTCTCTCTTTAGTCGTTCACTCATGACAGAGTGGTCGTGGTTGATGACTCTGCATTATCTTTGGCTAAAGCAGCTCTCGCGATGCTCCTCCACTTATTCCGGTCTTCAGCGTCTCGGAAATTCTGAACTATGGATCGTAGAAAAATGAAATCGTATGAAATCGTAGATATCAGTATTTAAATCTAACCATTATCAATTTCAGAGTATTACAGAACACGTATCGGCGACAAAATCAGCAATTGAAAGCGAGCTCTCAAGAAAATCCCCTGACTTGTTCTCTCAAGATGACATGGAGCAGAGCTTGCTTGAGGTCACCATACAATCGGAGAAGTCAGTCCAACAGGGCCACACACCATCCAACCAGGCAATGAGACAGCAGCCAACAGATACCAACAAAATAGAAGAAATGACACCAGCAAATGCCCGCATGTCTTTGTTCGATGCCATGACGAAAATGGAAGGCGGTGAGTTACAACATCCAACAGCATCGAATACATTGTCCGGTAACCAAAGAAGAAACTCATTACTAAATGATATCAGCCCGTCAATGGAACACGAAATTGAGCCCGTTTCGAAACACAACAAGAGTATCAGTAGAAAAATTACGGATTATTTCAGTAAGAAACCCATTTGATTTTAACTGTGCCCTGTCTGTCCGTGTGTGTGTATGATTTTTAATGAAATTGTTTTACTTTTTTATATTTGGGGGATTATTATTAAGTTAATAATATATCCTTTAATACAATACAAAATAATTTATAAAAATAGTATTGTCAAATTATTGATTAATGAACAAATAAAGCAAGTTCTTTATCTATGGCGATTTAATGTAATTGATGTTTTGCTTTTATATGTTACCAACATGTTTGTTCTTTTTATAAATAATAATGTTCTTACCCCCGAAACGTGATATCCGTAATTCTCGCTTGTTTCTAGCCATGCTAAATGTATTTTGATATTTACTAAATTTGAAGCTTCTAAACACTGTACCTGATACAATCTTTGTACACTTAGGACCACAATATTTATTATAAATAAAACACATACCGTAATATAATTAAAATTATTTATTATCCTTCATCATATTTCTAGCATACTAAACGTAATAAGTGTATAATAATAAATAATTGAATAGTAATTTAGTTTTAAAATATTTCAGCAATATACATATTAATAACTCGATAATAGGTTTAAAAGTTCAATAACTAAATAAGACATGCAAAGTAGGCGAATTATTATTGTATTAGTTCCATAATAACGTGTATCTATGAACATATTCCACAATTTGCTAATAATCTGTCAGTATACTCTACACTAATAATAAAGTTCATAAATATAAAAATTAAAATGAACGATTAACTAGCGACATTTCAAAAGTGACCATAACACTCTTTATTTATTTATTTATTTATTTTTTTTTACAAATCTTTGGCGAACTATAACAATATATGAGAATAAACATTTCAGTGGCTAGCTATCAATGCACTGGAGTTGAAACTCTGTTCACAGTGTTGGGAACAAAAGGTACATCACTATGCTAACGTGATAAGGTGCAGTCCGCCCAGTCTCACGCACCGACAATAACAACTCCAATCTTATAATTGAATATATATAAAAGTTAAATAGTTGGCGACTTTAACAAGTCTCTTAAAAACTTTCTTTAAAGATTGAAAGTGTTTATTTGAGTGTTCGACTGGGCTGACTAGTCAATTCAATGATCGTTTAAACGACAATCATCAAACAATATTTGTCTAACGTATTAAGTTAACTAAATTGTTATAATACAACAAGTTGGGGCTGAGTGTTAACGATGAAACAAATGGCTGCCGCGAGACAGTCTCTGTAGAAAGCTATATATCGCGAGCATCCGGAGTTGTTGGTAATTAGCCTATCTATCGATAGATAGCCTGAAACTTTATCGATGTCGATAGATGCGATGACAGCAGACAAATATGTTCAAGGCTTATTTTTCTATATGTTAGTTCGGAGTCGGTATTATTAATTTGATGAATTATTTTAGCGCTGTGTGAGAGGTATGGATGGACGTATACCATATCGATATAGCCTTCTCTTTCATAGGACCAATGTGAAGTCCTTACTTTTTATCAGATCCATTTATTTTCAACTCATCTATCGACGCCAATAATAATAGTCTTAATACTAAAATAATTAATTCGAGTTAGTAATTAAAATTATAAAACATATGGCATCTTATTGTACAAGTTTGGTAACGAGATACGACTGAGGACAGCAACATAAGCCGAGGCTAGTGTCGTATATGGTACATAGTGTAGGTTGAATGGACGATCATTACAAGCGTATATCACAGGCACCGGTTGGTGTCCCTTCGTAAGCTATATATATATGTAAACAGTTGTACGGACTGCGGTAACCATGCTCAGGATTATTCGGGGAAATATAAACACGAATTCTGAAGGCATTTTCATATATTTAGGGTTGAATGGCTGAAACAACTATCTTAATGTATACGTAAGTTTAAGATGGTCTTTTATTTACAAAGTAGGTATTAAGTAATATATTTAATTTAAATATTATATAATTTATATTCTTCACTTACTATTTTACAGTTTAATTTATGAATGTACAATTGGTGGATGGCATCGACTTTGAATCGATGATGAATTAGTAATAAGATCAACCTTTCACAGAACCTTAACCATAGAGTACAAGTGTCAGGTCCCGAACAATCCTGAACACAAGCCGTCCCTGTTACCTCTTAAACTATTCCAATATAAGTTATCCAGAACAATGTGGGGGACATAGTTTACGAGTATTTATTGGTTCACCATTTTTTATACATTTTGGCTTTGATCAGGCGACTGAAACTTGTGGAAAATATTCGAGATTACTTTCTTCTATACAATCAGAATTTGGCTAAAAGCTATCTTAAACTCGAATTGTACGTAGGCTGTACTTTATCTACAGTTAAATGGTTGCTCAGTCCAGTCGCCCGTGACCGTACACTTTGTCAAGTATGCCGTGTAACCATTGTAAAAAACGGTTAATGATTATGATTTCCACTTAGCATTAACACAGCGACACCCTGTCACCCGCCCGGGCGGTCCCGGGGCAAAAGGCTAGTAAGCTCCTAAAGATATGACGTCATATGTATGTACAATCGATACTGTGGAACTAAGATGCACACGCAGCTCCACCGCGAGCCGCCGAGCTACTGGCGACACGTCCATAAGCGTATACGTTGGGTAGTGTTAGATGGCAGTTCATTTCTAATTTGTCTACACTACGATTAATCCCAGTCCTTAATATTCACTATTTTGAACTTGGCCTGTGTGCTGCTAGCACTGAAATTGCACCACAAGCAGGCTCCGTGGCTCGAGGCGGACCTTAATAATTTAGAAACAAACCTGTGACGTCTGTCCAGAGTCGATAACTACTAAATATATCCTGTATGGTAGTTGAACCGAAACTATTAGGGAACTGAATTGAATCGGTTTCAGTATACATAGAGATGAGATCTTTTTCATAACGGACGGCGCGATATTGTGGCGCGCTGACTGTACCCCGCGCACGCGCAGCGTACAATCAACGCACGACTTACAATCTTTAGCAGAACTATGAGAGTAATATCTTCTCTACCTAAATCATACTCCTTTAACCTGCCCTAAGGTAACTCTAAACCTCTAACTTAACCAAACGGTTATACCATTCATAACTCGTCTCTACCGATCTATATACCGATAAAATTATCTCGATTAATCTTAACTAATCTAAAGGTAATGCATGCTGACGTAATTTAACAGTATTCTGGATAACTTATCAAAATTAAATTAGTAGTATATTTTCATCTCATATAACATAGTAGGTTTATGTCAAAATATGTCGATCTAGTGAAGTTAATAAGTTAGGAAAGTTAGACATACTTGATAAGATAATAAGTAATTGCTCTATGATTATAAACTGGCCTATTACACCCGAGGAACGCAAACAGTAACGGATAGACGTTCTCAGTACACAAATGAGATAGTACCATGTCGTAGTAATATAATAAACGTAAGTACGAACGTGTGCTTGAAGCTAAACTATGCTAAGCGATAGAAAAAATAAATAACAGAAAGGAGATATGACTAGCTCGTTTTGTTTCATTACTAGAACCTACTATTCATAATAAGCACTATGCGCCTCTCTCCATATTTTTACTATATAAATAGATATAATATGATTAATAATTCCCAATTCTAAGTTTTGTTTTTTTTTTTTTTCTGATTAAAATATTGGCATTCATCTTATGTACTAACTAGCGTCGATCGGTGTAGAGCGGGCGTGTTGTAGAGCGCGCGATGACGTCACGCCGCGCCCGCACCGCCGACGATCTACCTATATCGCTTACTAACGACCCGCCTTCGATT
>OX451390.1:22079119-22143080 GCA_949629135.1 Eremobia ochroleuca
TAAACACATTTTACTATGAGAGACTCTAGCTTTGTTATAAAAGCATTGGATGATATCAGACTTGCCATAACAAATGGCAATTCATTCTGAATTTTGTGTGGAATTTAGACTAGGAAAACTTCTGTTTATAATTATTTGATGGTTAGATTTGCTGTGCATGTGGCCTTCCAGTGTTTTTGCATCACCAGAGGACTTTTAATTACGTTTATGTGTCTGTATTTTAATTTAAAATGGTTTCTTGTAACTATAATCAGTTTCCATGATAAATCACTTGAATTAGTAGAAAACTATGTAATAGAAACAAGTTGTACTATTTGTAGCATTCATATAAATCCGTGGCTTTGGCTCTTTTAGTTGATTGTCCACAGTGGCACCACTCCACACAGCTCCGTACAATACCTACCTGACACCAGCAGCACAGGGGACGCGGTGGAACTACTCGAATGCCACCGAGTCTGAAATAACGAGCAAAGAATGCCATTATTTTGTCAAATGGGAATACCGCCGACCCCATTCATGATTTCCAAATTAATTTGCGAAAATATTATTAACAAAGACAATAATAATCTCGCGTAAAATTGTAGGTAGTTCGCGCTAACAGGAGGTAGGAAAAATTTGGAAATAATCATCGGTGTCTGGCGTATCTCATTCTAGAACATAAAAACTGCAACTAACCGTCTGGGGAGCGGTCTCGCTTGCGGTCCTTGTGTTTGCGATGTTTTTTACGTTCAGTACGCTCAGTACGTTCACGTTGAACTTCCTCGTTTTCCAAAGGCGATCGAGACCGACTCCTGTGCTTCTTCTTCTTTGAATCCTTCTTATGTTTCTTGGAACCCATAGCTTTGTTTATTTATACGTTTTTATTTAATAATATTTCCTTCGTTTACAAACAATGATAACACGATGCGTTTTAGCTTAGCCCCTCGACCGAAGATTAAGTCACATCGCCATCTTATTTTTCAATAAATCGTCAAAATAGCTTGTTATCTTTATTACACTTGCTAGAAGGATGATATTGCTATTTTAATATTATGCTACAGATTATTCTTGAGTCAATTAACTGGAACGCAATATTTTTAAGGTTGCGTTCCCGTTGGTTCGAAGTTCAGTTCTTTACAGTAGCGTTCTGAATTCTATTGCTAAGGCTACAGCTGCTCGAAAGGCTAGGAGCAATGTGGGGGATTGAAACAAACAAAGATATAGAGATTAGAGTTAGACATTTCACGAAGAAGTCTCGCAGACGCGGCGCCACGTACATGCAACGGAATCATAAATCTTAATTTATTTATTTACCTAAACATTATAATTATTATATTATAGACACTGGCTAATAAAATGAACAATAATATCGCTGGTTTGCGAGAATATCGACGTAATTCAAAATTCTGTCAAATTGAATTCTGTATGCCAAACAATCATAAATCTTTGATATTTTATCGTGAACAGAGACGCAACGCCAATTTCGCGCTAGCTTTCATTAGAAAGAGACAGCGTCATTATTCACTTGAGACGGCGTCATTTTGCGGTATGCACTAAAATATTTACAAAAAAATTAAAAAATGCCATTCTCTAAAATCAATCATTTTTAGTTCCGTCGCTATTCTCGCAAACCAGCGATATATAGAGGAAGGTGTGTGAGATAGGAGAGTTGTTGTTGGAATGTTGCTAACTAGTTAATAATAATTAGTTCCACTTATTGCCGCGGAATGGGGACTTTTTCGATGCCATTACTATACTGGCACCAGTACTATTCATCTATGAATGATTTAAGTCTATGACTAATGGATAAGTCTAAGAATTTCTGCCATAAAAGTCATCAGGTTTAAAAAGCATATCACATAGTCTAGACGAGATATCAGGTTTCCAATTGTTTTTCAGAGAGCTTTCTCATACAATTTTCGTCTTTTAACATCATTTGCAAATACATGGCCCCCGTATTTTTGCCGTGAACAAAAGTATTAATTAATTATGTAAATAAAGTCGCTCGTTTAAAAAAAAATGTATGGCTATCTGTCAAATTCTTGGACTAGTGATAGTACGCGACATCTAAAACTAGCAAGTGGCAGCGTTTGTCCCATTTCTTAATACGATGATTTTTATCCCTCGCGGGATTTTCATCTCTCAGTGTTGAGCTGTGCATTGAGAATTGAGAATCCAACAGAGTGCACCCCAGCTCGTCAAAAAAACACGTTGTTCAATTTTGAGCTCTCGGCGCTAAGCAGTAGGTACATACATACGTACCTACGTTGAAAATACACTGCTTAGTAAACGGGAAACCATAATATGAAACACCATACCAAAAAATAGGGGTATGGTTACATTCGGATAAAGCTGTATCTTGGTTTTATAGAGGTACTTTTTTACACCCTGTTCCTCAGAACAGGGTATAAATTTCACTTATCCTCCATAGAAAAGGGGGGATCCTCCGACCAGATGGGTCGTCGTGTGTGGTGGGCAACTGCCGACGATTTCATTTTGAAACGAAGGTATAGTTTCGTTTGAAAAGCTAGCGTTTAAAACAATAATACCAACACTTTAATATTTAAATTATGTAATAAATAAACATATCTATGGTAAAGTAATCATAAAATCGCGACGAATTATTATTTTTGTTATATAAAAAAAGAAAAGTTAAATGATCGTTGATCAACAACAAGGACTACTACTGTGTCGTTTGTAGCATATAATTTGAATGTGTCTTGGCATCAGATTTGGAGATAGTGCTCGGTAAGGGTGACAGCACCGCAGATAAGGCCTGTGTCTGATGTCCTCGGGGCGCGGTCTCGAAATGCGCCTTCTTGATCTTGGCCAGCTTCAGCCGCGTCTGCCGCACCAGCTCGGGCGTGTGTGGCCGCCGCACCGGCATCGTCGATGGCAACCGTAGGTGAGTGTACAGCGGGATCTACAACATACATGTACACATTGTGTCATTAGGAGACGTGATACACCTGATCGTATATAATAGTATTATTTTCAAATGTAGTACTTAAGTACTAAGTATTTTACTGACAGTGGACAGCGACTCGTCGAGAATGCTGCGTTCTACCCGTTCCAGTCGTGCTGGCAGAATGAAGTGTTCTCCGAGCAGCGGCTCGCCGGGCGGGGCGCCGTACGTTTTGTGCTCCAGTTCATGCTCGGTGATGTCGCGCAGTCTGTCCGCCACCCTCTGCCGCGGCACGTAGCGCGACACGGCGCCCCCGCGCCACACCTGCACAGACAGCCACACATTCAGAATCACGTGCTAAGGAGAAATGGAAACGTTGAACCACCTTAAGGTCTACTTTTACTTGTATCGTGCATGAGACCTTCAAATTACGTGCGGGCAGCACGTATAAAGATGACTAATGTGTCTACTGTGTGCCGAACAGCAAATCCGTTTAAAAGGGGAATGCCAAGTCGCCATAGTCATTTAGGCCCACTGTGCACACATATAAAATGTCAAGATAATAATAGGGGACAGTTCCAATAATTAATTAGTAAAAGAAACGATACAGAAAAAACTTAGCATTTTTAAGTTATTTAAGATTCTTATTTTTCATCATTAAGTAGGTAGGTACTGGTTATGTTAAATGTGACTAAATAAAATAAAACATTAATTGAATTTATTAATGAACATTAATTAACTGGGAGTCAAATAATACAACAAACTTTGTAGTTTTACATCTTTATTCATTTAGGTAGTTCATCGTCAATTCGTCATACACCACTAACCACGTCAAACATCATAACCTTTTACTTCCACGAGTGTACCTACCGCAATTTCGACTGTTTGTCACAAGATACGTATTACGTATACCTTGAAGGTAGTGAAGCTGGCAGTTTTCTGAACGTCAGGCGGGAATCGGGTGACCTCCAGGCTCCACGGGACGAAGCTGCCCAATGTCTGCAGGTACTCGCCCGAGAGACGCCACACGCGGGCGCTGTAGTCTGCACTTCCACTGCGCATACGATGATTAAGTCCGTATTATATTAACACTATAATTGATTTTTACACAATTTACATTATGTACTGTACCAATTACTAATCCGTTAATTGTAATAGCTCGCCACGAAAAATAATTCAACGCAGTAACGCACCCTAACGGCAAACGCGCGTCGCTACGAACCTACGAACAATGGTTGGGACACTACCCATGCTACTAATTGATAATCGCATTCAGGTGTACGGGTCTTAGTAGTCTATGGTTAAGCCTTAGAAGACTGATTTGTTTTCTGACTGACAATGTAGACCGTAACTTTTAGGGCAACCAGCCTCAAAATATGTTACCTCGTAATATCGATATCACGATATCGTCGATCGACTGCGAACCTCAGTCATGTGTTGCGTCTTGATGTCTTTCTTTATGGAAAAGCCCTAGAGTTACTTGTATTTCTAACTCTTGTTGCTTTTCCACTATTCTGAAAGCACCGCTCCACTGTAACCCACGGCCACACTACGCACGAATCTATGTTCTATGTTATGGATTTGGTTTCCGCACTTAGTCCTTCAAGTGGATCATTGACTATTATACGCACGAATGCGTGACTGGCAAACAAATACAACCGCGCAGCTAATGTGTTCTCTCCATGCTTATCTATCATTCAAAATCTTCTTCCTCATAGAGCTTACGTGAAGACAAGTTTGAGTTCATCGATGTAGACTATGGTTGTAACACATCGCAGATGTGCGCGGTAGCTGTTGAGTAGCAGCGGCAGCGGTTGGTCTCGCGTGCAGCGCTTGGCGCGTCCCTCGATACGGTCGCGCCACAGGAACGGGAACATCAGACGCAGCCGCGGCATATTTATATGAACCTTGAACATAATTATATTTTGTTCATCATGTCGTTAGTAAGTCATCATCGACATCATTTTAAAACTGTTCCAGTCAAATTGGAGCTGAAATTGCCTCATGAAGTTGTCTCATGAGAAAATTTCAGTTCCAATTTTATGTATACAACGTGTCCCAGAAATCAACGTCAAGCCGAAAACGGGCAATAGGCCAAGTCGTGACAGCTATTAGAAAAATATAAAAAAAAATCTTGGTCATGTACTTTTCGAATTATAAGCATTCAAAAATAAATCTCAAAAAGTGACACCCGGTGATGGTTTTTCAAGTCCTGTGACTACATTATTAACATTTCGGTAGTTTTTTTCTCTGTGATGTAACCATGAATAACCCTTCTGTAAATTACAGTTAAAAGTAAAACGTAACTGCCTCAGTTCTAAATTAAATGTTAGATTTTTGCCCAATATTGAATTCAAAATAATGACATCACCCAACTTTAACCGACTGTACTGAAAAAAAAATCTACTACACTATTTTGGCAAGTAACTTTAAAAGATGGCGCGTTTAGTCAGGATTCCAAAATGGTATAACACATACTAATTGCTACTTCTTAATTGAGAAAAAACATTTTTTTTTTATGAAGCCGTATTTCATAAAAGTTCGATTGAGACGAAGAGTGACGTTATTTTGACTAGTGTGAGCGAGAAAGATTCATTTTAGCTAATGTGAGGTGACGCTACTTTGACAAGTGGGAGCGAGATAGATAGTGACGCTACTTTTATCTAACTAAGAGGGAGACGGATTGACACATCATTTCATATGTGTGAGTGAAACAGATAGAGACGCTACTCTGGCTAAACAGGGATGCGTCGGCAAATTGTGCAATACTGCAGTACGTTACGCTCTTTCGTTGACTGCACATCTTTTTGTATTCGTATTGACTTCGTACTTACAACTGTGGCTTTGTTTATTGGACTTGATTTGCATTGTAATTTGGATTTATCTGCACCGTTTCTGACAACCCCGGACTTGTTTTAATCGCAACCCCGTGTTTGTGTAGTGTTTTATCATGCCATCTCGATACACCGCACAGGAATACGCCAACATGCATCTCATTTATGGAGAATGCTTATGCAACGCCAATGCCGCAGCAAGAGTGTATCGTGAGAGATACCCGAATGCTGAGCGTCATCCCGATCATCGAGTATTTATTAATGTGCATCGGTCATTATCAGAGGGTCGATTTCCTAGCCAAATGGTTAGCGAGGGAAGACCCGTTATGCCCTACGAAGCCGAAGTCTTGCAAGCAGTTGAAGAAGACAGAAGTATCTCAGTACGTGGAATTGAACAGAGCATAGGAGTCCCCAAAAGTACTGCACATCGTATTTTAAAAAAGAACGAGTTTCACCCATACCATGTACGACGAGTACAAAGTCTGCTACCCCGAGACTACCCAGAGAGAGTACGATTTTGTCGAACGATGTTGCAGAGGCACCGAGAGGACCCGCGATTCTTTGAAAAAATTCTATGGTCCGATGAATCAACATTTAAAAAGGACGGTTACATGAACCTCCACAATTTGCACGAATGGCACGTGGAAAATCCAAATTTGATGCGGGAAGATAGATCTCAGTACCAGTTTAAAGTAAATATGTGGACGGGAATTTTGAATGGTAAAGTTATTGGTCCAATCGAGCTGCCGGAGAATTTAAATGCCCAGGGTTATTTGAACTTCTTACAGAACCAATTACCAGAATTATTGGAAGAAGTGCCACTGAACATTTACGGCAGCATGTGGTATCAACAAGATGGCTGCCCAGCGCATTATGCTCTCACTGTACGAGAGTTTCTCAATCGAGAATACCCCGATAGGTGGATTGGGCGGGGTGGTACAATTTCGTGGCCTGCCCGTTCACCCGATTTAAACCCCATAGATTTTTTTTACTGGGGTACGATAAAGGATAAAGTGTACTCTAAACCAATTCAAGATTTAGACGAGCTGCGCCAAAGAATTGCAGAAGCCGCTGAATACATCAACTCAAGAAGATACGCCCGTCTTATTACGCGATCATTTTTAAAGAGATGTAGAACTTGCATTGCAGCTGAAGGAAAACAGTTTGAACATTTGTTATAAAACTTCGTAAATCTGATTTAATAAAAATTATAATAAAAGAAATCCAACGACTGAATTTTATTTCAAATGCACCTAAAACCAACAATGTACTTTTTTTCCTCAATTAAGAAGTAGCAATTAGTATGTGTTATACCATTTTGGAATCCTGACTAAACGCGCCATCTTTTAAAGTTACTTGCCAAAATAGTGTAGTAGATTTTTTTTTCAGTACAGTCGGTTAAAGTTGGGTGATGTCATTATTTTGAATTCAATATTGGGCAAAAATCTAACATTTAATTTAAAACTGAGGCAGTTACGTTTTAACTTTTAACTGTAATTTACAGAAGGGTTATTCATGGTTAGATCACAGAGAAAAAAACTACCGAAATGTTAATAATGTAGTCACAGGACTTGAAAAATCATCACAGGGTGTCACTTTTTGAGATTTATTTTTGAATGCTTATAATTCGAAAAGTACATGACCAAGATTTTTTTTTATATTTTTCTAATAGCTGTCACGACTTGGCCTATTGCCCGTTTTCGGCTTGACGTTGATTTCTGGGACACGCTGTATAGGTAATGACAATTACGAGAATACAAGAGTGTTAACTTTTGGTATAAATACATATGTGTGTATATTATGCTAGACAAACCGTTGTATTTATGAGGTAGTTGCTCAAGAGCCACACTTTGATGTACCCCATAGTAGTGCCAGTGAAGAGGAACTCATTCTTGTCGTCGGTGTCGAAGGCTGACACGTAGTCGCCCGCCGTGTGGATGGCCTGGAACGAGCCCTGGTAGCCACCCGCCGAGTGGTCCGACCAGCACTGCACTTGACCGTTCTGGAGCGCGAGTAGAAAGGAAGCTAGAAAGTTGAAAAAATTTTTATTGTTTTTTATTTGTTCCATCCTCATCTTTGTCTGCCGTAACCATTTAATGTTATTGAAATGGTTACGGCAGACAAAGAAGAGGATGGGGGATGGCCATGATTGGCTTCATCATGAATTGGCGAGATATGAGCGAGCTGAAGTACAGTTGTGCTACGTGTCAATTGAAATTATTGTTATTGCTTTTTTACCATCAGCCGATTGCGAAGAATGGTTTACTATTTATTAATTATTGCCAAACAATTCAGTAACCGCCATTTTGGGTTAGGCACATGAATCACAACATCGAGAGAAGTGGAAGGAACCCAGGCTAACAAATCTGGAAGAGAATATCAAAGAAAACGAATTACGTACTTAGGAACCTAATGCTACTGACCGACTTGCATATGCTGCGGCCGCGTGTTCAGGAAGATGCAGGCATGCACTGAGAGGTGGCGCATGTTCTGTGCGCGCACAGGCATGGACACAGCGGACACGCGTCGTGCCGTCGCCTTCTTGATGGCCGCTGACGGGTCCACGTTATCGCGAGCAGTGCCTTTACTGTACAACACAAGATCTCAAATTATCTAGGGCTGTATGTACAGTCAATTCTTTTATATTTTCGACAGTTTTCAAATTCTATCCTAAATCAGGTGAGGACACATATAATGCCTATTGAAGCTACGGCACTGAGCAGACTATGCATGTTATGATGTGTGCTATTTTTAAACTTGACAACAAAGATCAAAATAGCACACACCTTTGACCAGTTTCGAGTTGACATCAATCTAAAGCCCTTTTAGGCTTTAGGGATGTAGAGCGCATAACAACATGGCTCCCCAAACGTCAACCTCACCTGCACGCGGTGCACCCTGCTGCTTACCAACGAGGCTCTGACCACCGATAAATGGCAGGATGTCCATTTAATATAGGTACCTCCCGCGCTGTGGCCGGTAAACCACCAACAAAAGCATTCCCAAGGAGGGTTGGTGTCAGGCTGGCGGCCGACTGTTAAACTCTTTCAAAACCTAAAGCAACATGACTGGAACATACAACAATATTATGGACCTAGTCTGAAATAAAGTTTTATTATTATTATTATTATAATATGATGCGCAATAGGGCTAGGGCGTACCCCATAGGCGACGCGCAGGGGTAGCACCACGCTTCTGTGGGAAATGGACAAACGTTGTCGCACCAGAACGGGCGGGTGCGACATAAGACGCAAGCTCGGAGTGTGAGAGAAGTTAGATTGAGGTGTACTAGCTGGAATGTAGGTACGATGACTGAAAGAGGAAGGGAACTAGCAGATGTTTTAAAAAGGCGACGACTGAACGATGTTAAATAGCGTGTCCGCAAGAGACGAAGTGAAAGGGTGCGAAAGCCAGAGAGATAGGAGTAGCATATAAATTTTATTACTGTGGATGCGATGGCAAGCGAAATGGTGTGGGTGTAGTGTTGGATAGTCAGTTGAAAGAATGTGTGGTGGATATTAAAAGAGTGAGTTATAGCTGTTAAAGTGGTTCTGGAGAGTTTGGTGGTAAATAAAGTTAGTATCTATGCACCCCAGTCAGGGTGTGCGGATAGTTTAAAAGAGAAGTTTCGATGGAAGGACTTTGATCGTGTGATGATAGATGTGCAAGATAGTGAACAAGTGTATGTGGGGGTGATTTTAACGGGCATGTAGGAAGACAGAAGGATGGAAGATTGGAAGAGAAAGGCAAAAAAGGCGGTAGCAGTTTCGAGGGCTAAGGCGCAGGAGAAGTAGTATGACTCACTGGACAGCTCTAGAGGCCAGATCTTTCTGTTCTCTAGGGCTTAGAAAAGCTAGAGAAAGGAGGACGAGAGATATAATTCACATTAAATATATGAAAGATGACGCCGGTAGGTTCTGTCCAAAGATGGCAAAATAAAAGAATGATAGAAGGTTTACTTTGAAAAGCTAATGAAGAGAATAAATGGAATAGTGTGTTCAAAGAGGTCCAAGTAAATATTGGTTTGGTGAGGGAAGTTAGGGTGTGTTTCCACTGAAGCGGAGCTGTGCGAAGCGGAGCAGTGACGTGCAGGAATCGACTAATCGCAATGGTTGAAATCCTCATCGCGTCACTCTGTTTGGGATGGTGTTCGGCTCTTCGATAGTTCGATGTTAAATGAAACTAAGTGGACTGTAATACTATGATGTTATAATAAATTGTCAACTGCATCAGTTGGTAACAGAAAAAATGCCCACTCGCTTGCGAGATCTAACGGTCACTCCCGGTGGCGAGGCGAGCGGCGAGTCGCGCGGGCGGCCGGGCCGCCGTCGCGCGCGCGCGTCCCCTCTCCGTCCCGCGCGCCTCCCCTCCCCGCTTTCGTCTGCCGTGGTCCCATGCGTTCGCGCGCGAACACACTCTTCTCGTCGTCTGTGATTGGACGGTTCCTACACGTCTCCGCTACGCTCCTTAGTATTGGGGCGTAACTCCCAACAGTGAAAATGTTATGTTGACGTTGTGTATTGGGATGTTATGCGTAGCTCGTACAGTTAGCATGAATGAAGTAAGATGAAGATGAAGTATGGGAGAAAGTAACAGAAAAGTCTGCGAGAGGAGAGTGAGATTACCCCAAACCAGTTTGGGTACCAGGTCGAGGAACTATCGACGCAATTTTGCACTCCGCCAATTGTGCTAGAAGTACAGACGTACACACAAGAACTTGCATATGGTCTTCATTGATCTGGAGAAAGCGTATGATAGGGTACCTCGGAATGTGCTGTGGTGGGCCTTGAAAGAGAAAGGTTTGTCCGGGAAGTGTGTAGAGTTAATTCGTGCTATGTATAGTCAATCTTCTACCTACGGCTGGTCAGCTGCTGGCAATACCGACGAGTTTAGTGTGGCTGTAAGCTTGCACCCAGGATCGGCTTTAAGTCCTTACCTCTTTCTGTTAATTATAGAAGCTCTTACGTCAGACATACAGGAAGAGGCACCCTGGTGCATGCTGCTTGCCGATAACGTCAGTGAAGATGGACCTGAGATCCAGAGCAGATTGAAGAAATGGCGACATAAACAGGAGAATGTTGGCTTGAAAATCAGCAGAACCAATACTAAGTGTTTTTTTTTTTCGGTTTCGACGGTTCAGTTGTGGAGCCATAGCGCTTGATGGCGCGCTTCTCCCACTCTGCTCCGACTTTCGCTATCACGGTTCACTCGTGCAAAGCGATGGCGAAGTAGATCAGACGGTTAAGCATAGAATTAACATTGGATGTATGAAATGGCGGCAGGTCACGAGAGCAATCTGCGACTCCCGCGTTCCCCTCAGACCAAAGAGGAAGATAAACATATAAGAGCATGGCTAGAACTGCTGTCTTGTATGAATCAGAATGTTGGGCCACAAAAAGGATGAATGAAAGGCAATTGCATGCAACTGAGATGAGAATGCTATGAGGAATGTGTGGTGTTACACGTATGGATAGAATAAGAAATGAGCACATAAGAGGAAGTCTGAAAGTGGCACCGGTAACTGAAAAGTTGTGCAGAAATCGATTACCATTGTATGGGCATGTGATAAGGAGGAATGGGGAAAATGTCGTGAGGAAAGTCTTGAGTATGAATGTCGAAGGCTATAAGAGTAGGGGTAAAACGATGTATGGACTGTGTGAATGATCAAATGGTTAGAAAGGGGTAACTATCGAGATGACGACTAATAGAGAAGTTTGGAAGGAAAAGACATGTTGCGCCGACACCAAATAAGCTGAGATAAGGACAGGACAACGATGAGGGGCCCGTGGCTAAATAATAACAGCCGCACAGGTCGATCGATCAGGTTAAGTTACGCTTGCTGCGGTTGGTCTGTGGATGGGTGACCATCTTTACATACCGAGACCCCTCCGTGCCTCGGAAAGCACGTTAAGCCGTTGGTTCCGGCTGTCATTCGTAGATCTTTGACAGTCGTTACGGGTAGTCAGAAGCCCGAAAGTCTGACATCCAGTCTTACCTAGGGGTATCGTATTACCCAGTAACTGGGTTGTGGAGGTCAGATAGGCAGTCGCTTCATGTAAAATACTGGTATTCAGCTGCATCCGGTTAGACTGGAAGCCGACCCCAACATAGTTGAGAAAAGGCGAGGCAGAGATGATATAATAGGCTTCATCATCGCGCGTCTGTATTTCAGAAGATATACTATTTATTTATTTATTTATTCCTTTATTTCAGGCAACTAAGGCCCATAGAAAAAACAATACATACTACTATAAACATACTTATAAACTAATACATACAAAATTATCACAAATACAATACTATAGTAATATAACTTAAAAATACTATAAATAAATACAACATAGCACAACTTATACTACTGCACACGAAGTATCGGCGTCGTGTTTCGCTGACTGATTGCGGAAATTTATACTAGGAACTGAGGACTGAGTTTTGGTGCGATACGTCGTTTTCATTATAACGGCTGACAAATCAGTTAACATGAACTATGACACTCATGAATGACCTTATCAACGGTGATGCAACAGGCAGCTTCCCTGACTTTACATCATCGCCGCTAAAACAACTAGTACCTAGTAGTTGTTTTAGCGGTTTATGATGTAAAGTCAGGGAAGGTAGGTATTGCAGATTGACCGTCTAACACCAGCTGAGACCAAGCTGTTGAAGCTGTGCTAAATTTGCTACAACTGATAAATAATGGCAGTTGTGATTTAAATATGTCGTCAATTTAAAGTCAGTCATGATCGGCAACTTACCGAAACTCGGTATTTTCGGTAGTCGTCATTGATCTAATACGCACCCGGGCTTGCGGATGAGGACGGGAAGCCGTTTTTTTCCTTTTTGATCCGATTTGTCGGCAACTGTCGTCGGCTTGATAACCTCTCGCCTGTTGAAGTGCATCTTGAGGCGCAGTGTTGGCTGCGTGCACGAGAACCGCCTGGATGTAGCTTACATTAGGCATTAGATACATGCAATCATTAAACACCATCATACTTTAAAATGAAATTGTTTGTTTTTTAAAAATTATTTACATTCCTAGATGTAACATGACAGCTAATTTTTTAGCTGTCTATTCGCTGGAATGGTAAAATGAGTTAACTCAGGTGTCCTGTTACCGACTTTCTTTACCTATGTATGTGTTGAGCTGTTCACCTGTAAGGCTGACCGGTCTCCAGCTTCCACAGCACAAGTTCTGAGTTGTAACTGGCAGTGGCTAACGTGAGGGGGGGCCGCACGGCGGCTGCCAACACGTCCTCCGTGTGACGGGTCTCCCAGCTCTTTCCAGTCTTTGCCATGCCGGTATCCTCAAACTCCACCACGCGGCGGTTCCAACCTACCGCTAGAATTCTAAACCATTGTAATTGAGTTTCAGGATTAAAAATGACTAAACGAAAGTAAACAGTGCAGAAAAAATAAGTAAGTAGGTACCTAGATTAACCTTTTGAGCGCCACGGTCTTCTATAGAAGACAATCGTTTCCGTGCCCCCACGCCACGTCTTTATTAGAAGACAATATCTAGTCATAACGTTTATTACATTAAAATACATGAACAATTAATGCTTTGTGCGTATTCTTACTATTGCCTAAAACCCTAAACTGAAATGTTTATTTCAATAGGGGTCTTTGTTTATATTAAAAACAGAAAAATTATAATAGCCAAATTTTTTTTAATGTCCCAGGCGCTAGTCTTCATATGAAGACGTCTAGTGTTGTAGTTACTTGCTAAAGTCTAAAGTGTCGATAGACACGAAAGTTTAAAAAAACACTTATTTCGAATCGAAATGTTGAGTTTTGAATAAAATGCGACTCATAAAAGGTATGTAATTAATTTTGCTAGCCTTTACACATGTATTTACACGAATATTTTAATACACATTAAGTGCCGTACTTTGGTTAATACTGATAACGATATTGAAAGATCTCGTCACTACGAAACTAGTAGATATCGGTGCCTCGTGCGCCATAGACATGAATAGAAGACATCCTGTGACGTCATAGACGTAAGCGCATCAAGGTCAATGTGAGATAGTGCAGACTACAGCTCTCTATTGTTGTTGTTTATATTGTGTTTAGTATAGAGATGTAAGTGCTGTATTATACCGTTTGTATTGAAAGTTGAAACGTATAAAACGAAAAATACGGTATTATACCATTTGCTACGGTATTTTATGTATAAATCGATTGTTTCTGTATTTTTTAAGTAAATTATCTGAGTAATAATTAAAATACTGAAAATAAGGTGTAAATGCACAGATATAAAACATGAAATGGTATTTTGAAGTGAAAACTTCTTTAGCATCGTTGTGACTTGAAAATCAATGAAACGAAAAAGCGACGGCAAAAATAGATAAACACAAATCTATAGGATTTAACGTGCGAGAGAATGAGATAGAAATAGTGATGAGCAAAATCCAAGACCAAGACCATGATCAAGACTCGAAGTATTTGAGCAAGACCAAGACTATCTATACACTAGCAAGACTAACACCAAGACCGAACAAGCAAGACCAAGACTGAGTAAGCAACACGAAGACCAATACCAAGACTGTCCCAGTCTTGGTCATGGTCTTGCTTTGCTCATCACTAAATGACGATGACGATGACGATGATGACGATGACGATGACGATCACGATGACGATCACGATCACGATGACGATGACGATCACGCTCACAATCACGATCACGATGACGATCACGATGACGATGACGATCACGATCACGATGAAGATGACGATCACGATGACGATCACGATCACGATGACGATCACGCTCACGATCACGATGACGATGACGATCACGATGACGATGACGATCACGATGAAGATGACGATCACGATGACGATCACGATCACAATGACGATCACGCTCACGATCACGATCACGATGACGATCACGATGACGATGACGATGACAATTACAATGACGATGACGATCACGATCACGATCACGATGACGATCACGCTCACGATCACGATCACGATGACGACGAGGATCACAATCACAATGACGATGACGATCACGATCACGATCACGATCACGATGACGATCACGATGACGATGAGGATCACGCTAACGATCACGATCACGATGACGATGATGATGATGATGATGATGATGACGATGATGATGATAATGATGATCTTCGTAGATTGTCGGTACTGCTCTGGGTGCCTTCAAGCAGAAACCTAATACGCTGATAGTCGTGTAACACGCACGACTATTAGATTAGATTATTATATTATTAGATTATTAAATTAGATTAGAATTAGTCATTCTAAAATATAGAATACAATCGAAACTTCAAATATGTTTTATTTATTTTAATACCAATAATACCGTAAGTTATGGTAAAATACCTGTTTAATACCTAGCCTTTTGGTATTATACGGTATTTTTACAACCATAGTTTAGCATAAACATGGAATAGACAAAAAAATGTAAGAAGAGACCATAGACATCCCTAATAAAAATTGAACTTTTACGTGCTACGAGCGCCACGGTCTTGATATGAAGACAACTGGATGACGTCAGAAGACAATAGGGATGTAGCCAGTTTCGTAGATTTGTTGTTGATTTGTTTGAGTTATGTATGTATCTGATTTGTCATTATTTAAAGTGTATTCTGCTTTTTCTTATTACAACTATAATTTTTAATAAAACAAGACATAAAAATACGTCATTATTTTTATTTATCTGGTACATTATATGAAATGCAAGTAACATTAACATGTTAGTAACATTTATCGATAATACAATTACCCTCATCACTACTGTTTACTATACATTCGTTATACATTTATAGCTTGGCGCTGGGGGACACATCGCGTTCGGTACCGCTTGGCGCTCAAAAGGTTAATAACGTAATGATCGGCAACAAAACAAAGCTTGCGTTAAAAATTCCAAGTCCTAAAGTCGAATAGTAATTTGATCACCGACACTTTGCCTTTCGAGTCTTTGTCAAGAAGCAGAACTCATCAGCTCACCTGCCCTCCACCCAGAAGCAGCCGGTGACTTGGCACATGTGCTCGATGGACATCTGTCTTAAGCACACACCTGTATTGAAGTTCCACACCTAGACAATATACAAGAAGTGACGCTAATCATTTAAAAAGATATTTTGTCATTACTGCTGCTCACTAGGTTATTTAGCTCACTAGGTTATTTAGCTCACTAGGTTATTTAGTTCCATCGAAATACGCACCTATAATACACTATTCATCCAATACGGTCTCAGTAAGTTCAAACCTCAACAGTCATTCTTTGTCACAGTCAGGGCCCGATCGAGGGGGCCGGCGAGCCGGGCATTTGCCCAGAGCGGCAAAATTAGGGGCGGCTTAATTGACTTATTCCTATCTTCCAACCAAGCCCCATTAGGCATTCAGGCATTCACCACCCATCCAGGTTGGCAGGTTGGAAGTTGAGAATTTTATGTGCCACTTTCCTACCTACTTTAGGCCGTTAGCACACGGCGTATTTTAAACGCGCAGACGACACGCAGATGACCCGCGTATACGCGCTTCAAACGAGATTCGAACGCAACCTTATAACCTATGCACACGGGGCAATCGTGAATCCCGAAAATCAATCATAAAATTCAATCCATTCAGTAGTTTCTGTGAAATTCTTTGAAAGACATAATTGTATTATTGTATACTTACAAACATAACACTCAACCCCAACTTTCGTATAGGTACTTCTTGTACTGAGGTGATTATTATAGGTATAGTCCCAACAATATATTTTATAATATATTTTATGTAACATAAAAAGCTCATGACTTATATGGTGTTAATGTGTGTAAGGGGCGGCGAAAATTATCTTTGCCCGAAGCGGCTAAATAGCTAGAACGGGCCCTGGTCACAGTCGTACGAAATGGTTTTGGTACGGCGAAATATTGACGTAGTTTATTAACTGCTCAAGTGAAAGAAATTAATTATGAAAAAGAAGTTATGCACCACTGAACGGGAACTAAGAGGGTAGGTAACTGCAGGTGTTCTGTTCTCGTACGATAAGCAAACGCATTTTGTGTAGCAGTTTATAATACAGTGAAGCGTCGATTATCCGAACGTCGCTCAACCGAACGACCGCTTATGCTAACTACTTACGCCCGCCCGACTCACGCCTGCCTCTCTCCCGCCTCCCGCGCTACAGTGCTTGCTACAGTCACTTGTCACGACTTGTCGATTTGTTATGCAAATGTAAATATGGTAACTAGGAACTACTGCTAGGTATCAAACCTTGAGCTCGCCGCTCCTGGCGCCTGTGAGCAGCAGCAGGTAGTCGGGGTCGAAGCACGCGGCGGTGATCTCCACCGGGATCACCTCACCGTGCAGTACGCGCACATGCGCCTCCCGGATCAGAACATTGCGTTTACCTGTACAGGCAGAGGCACACTCATTTGGGTTGAACACTAAGATTTCCGCAAAACGGACTGCATTCCGTTCCCCTCTGCAGAATCGAAATAAAAAGAATCTGTAACCATCCAATGGGTATAGCACAGTAGCACTTAATGATCAGATGAAATTCCAAATTTCAAAGACTTGCCAGTAACAGGATCCCAATTGATGATAAAGCTGTCCATGCCGCAAGTAACGACAACCTTGAACAGTGGATTGAAGAGGACCTTGCACACAGTTCGCGAGTGTGTGAAGCCGTCAGTGTGGAGCGGGTTCAGCTGCTCGTCCAGCACCACGATGGCTATCTTGACGCTTGCGAGGATGAACTGGCGCGTCGCTTTGTTGTACACAGCAGTAATGAGTGATCGCTCTCTTTGCTCGCCCAGTTCCCCCGGGATATCGATGTAGGACTATCGAAGATTGAGTTATACTTGAAAAAGGCAAAAGTCAGAAAAACGACTGCAAAAAAAATTGTTTTATCTAATGAATGATAAACTTGTAGTACAAAGAGGAGTTAACGACTTTCTTATTTAACATGTTGTACACATTGCGGTCGTTTAGACAAACACAGCAAGTATCGCCTCGCTGGAAGTTATACAACCTAGCAGCATGGGCAACGTGTTTGGGCGATTTATGGCAATTTTTTTTATTGAAAGTAACGTAAGTCTCTCTTACCTGAATGCACACTTGACTTTGCACATCCCACACTTTGATAGTTCTATCTCTAGATAACGAGTAGATGGTCTGTCCGTTATTCTGCAGCACGATGCAGGTGATACCGGCGTGGTGCCCGATGAAGGTCACATTGGCCTTGGTTGGCACAAACGGGTTCCACACTCGGACCACGCAGTCGGGTCCCCCCGTCACCAGTATGTGCGACTCCTCGTCAAACGCAAAGCATTGTATACCCTGAAAAATGTGTTGATAAGTAACAGCATAATCAGCCTATTTATAATGTTCCTGCGGTTGAAAATGGGCTGTAATCCACCACAGTTCAGCGATAAGTTTTAACCTAGCGGTTAAAACACCTCTGACATAAGAATGGAATGTCGGAAGAATGAACAAGGCAACAGTGAAGACAACAATGTGCACAAAACCTCACTTTTTCAACTCGGAACACGTTACGTGAATGTGTCTCGGAGCCGCGCATGTCGCACATAAGCAGAGAGTTGGGGCAGGTGGCGCAGGACACCACGCAGTGCAGCGACTCGTAGTATGACACCTGCCGCACCCACTCCCTGTGGATGCGAGGCAGCTCTACCAAGTGCATCTCTGGAAGCATGTGTGGCTGGAAACAGAATAAGTGTAAATATGTCCGTTCCAAGACTTGTTGCACCCTAATTGCGTAAAACACTGCGAGAGAACGTCCGATGGAGGGAACATAACGCTCTTTCCTCACGTGACGATTTCTACCAATCAGCTCCCCTCAAGCCGTGTTAAGGAACTTTGTCCCAAAAATGCTTCACCATGATGAAGTGGAACCATTAAAATTTAAAAACAGCAAATATTGTGATAATCATGATTACCCGTCTCTGCAAATCTACATGACGTAGCGTTCTCAGGCCACGACCAGGCTCGTTCTTGAAAGGCCCGCGCAGCACCGGAGAGAACAGCAGCACCCGGACGTTGCCCCCCACGTCACCACAGATCAGCTTGCACTTCTTCTCAATATCCAAGCTGAAGTGATAGTACATCGTACAGATCTGGGAAATTATGAGTAGAATTGTACACAGGGCTACTAAAAACAATAACTTCATGGTGACGGCTTGCCTGGTACTGTATTATATACTGCATATTATCTAGTTATGGTATTGGGTTGGCACAAAAGTAATGAGATGCTGTACAAAACTCCATACATTTCCTTTTTCAAGTTAATTGTTTTCGATAATATTAAGGAAGTACAAGCCATGCAACGGTGTCCCGATGGCTTGATCATTATAAATCAAGAGACAGGAGCCTTGAAAGTCAACCACGCTAAGGAAGACCACCCGCAGTGAATGATGACGATTTACGCCGCGAACTGCAGTCGAATTCGGATGCTACCACTCGTGGAATACCATCTGGCATGAGCTTGGGTATCGAAAAATGTTGGCTCGATGGGTATCGCACATCCTTACAGACGCCAGTCGTGCAGTCCGTGTCGCTATCTGTCAATCACTTTTGCTGCGACCCCGACGTAAAGAGTTTTTGTCTGATCTAGTTACTGGAGATGAATCATGGATTCATTACGAGAACGATAACGTCGTGCTTTTTGGCTGCCTCGAGAAGAAACGCCACCAAGTCTGCTGCTATCAAGAAAAAACGACGTAGACGAGTCAATGTAGCTTTACTACACGATAACGCTTGACCTCACGTCGCATCTGCAGTTTGCCAACAGTTGGAGGACTTGGGCGGGGAGACGATACCCCACCCACCTTATTCCCCAGACCTCGCCCCATCAGACTATCATTTTGTTAAAGCCCTGAAACAACATTTGCCCCGCAAATGTTGTTTCAGGGCTTTAAACAAACCAATTTAATGATTTCTCTGATGTAGAGACGGAATTGAACAACTTTTTCGAGGCACAGCCATCGGAGTTCTGGGCGAAAGGCATCCAAACTTTGCCGGATCGTTGGCAAGAAGTCTTAGATGCAAATGGTGATTGCATCATTGACTAAGCTTTTTTATTGTAATAATAATAAAAAGTATAAAACGTAAACCAAGTGTCTCATTATTTTTGTGCCAACCTGATATAATGTGAATTTGCTGCCAAAGCTCAATTACTATATAACAGAGTTAAACTAATAATAATAGATAATTATCTGTTCTGTGGGGCAGCTGGCCAATTTACTTAGTGGCAATCTACTTAACAGTAAACCCTGACTGTACATAACACTCTAACAGTTTAACTTCAGTAGGTATTTGAAATGTACAGACAATTTCATTTGGTAGTCAATTTGCTAAGCAATCTTTATCACAGATTTTTCAAAAAGCATGTTTGTGGGACCAACTAGAATCATTGTAATCCCTTGCCATGTACTCCCAGCTGGTGATGACGATCTTCAAGGTGAAGGTCTTGGCGGTGCAATCGTAGAAGCGCAAATCCCGCTCCGTGGAGCTGGTGACGATGATGTTCACGTCCGGCATGCACACCATGTCCGTCACCCACGTGGTGTGTACCTTCAGATGGGCTGTCGAAGGGAGTTATCAAGTTACAGTATTTATGATAGAACGCGTATCGCCATTTGGACTGTCTCTAGAAATCGCTACTAACGGCTGGAAGAGTTAGAGGTCCTCAACAGCTTCATGTCGAGCGACCACCAGTTGATCATGCCATCGCGGCTCGCTGTTATGTATGTGCCTTGGATTGGGTCCGTGCTACGATCCTGTGTCACATGACAGATGATTAGCAGCTGGTCAATTCTCTAAAAATTTCACAGTGAAAACTTGCGTGGAGTGAGATGTCTGTGTCATCCTACTGATGCTAGGGATTGACCAAGCAACCATTTATAATCATAATCGAGATTTTAATAATATTTTATTATGCTAATTCTATTCCACTCGTCAGAACAAGTTTAGGAAAAAAAAAACCAACATTGAGATTCTGACTGAGTTTCTGTTTTGCTATTTTATTTTAAAACCCCACAAAATAGCAATGTTTTGACAACTAAAATACTAGCGTTATACGGTGATATTTAAAAAAAAATATATAGGTATAAAATGATCAATAGAATTAGCATAAAAATATTATTAAAATCTCGATTATGATTGTAAATGTATGCTTGGTCAATCCCTAGTATCAGGTGAGATGACACTGACAGCTCACTCCGCGCTCACTTCACCTAAGTTTTCACGGTGAGATGGTTACAGAATCGCACTGCTGGTATATTAAGTACAATAAAAATCACAACTCATTTATTCAAACTAGGCTGAGAATCAGCACTTTTAGAATGTCAAAATTACAAAAGACAGTCCCTCAAAACGCCCGCCCTTCACCACTTTCTAGTGCTTTCGGTGGGGAGAAGAAGTGGCGCAACAAACTCCCTCTAGCAGCACAGCTGTCAGTCGTTTTTTTTTAAAGTAAAGTATGAAAAGTAAAGTAACGTAAAAAATCATTTATTTTCCACACTAATCAAAACAGTACAGACTTTATTAAAATAAATGGAGTGGACTGTAGCCTAAACTAGGGCAGCCCTGTATTTCAGGAATCCAGGTCTTCCTCCCGCGGCGAGTGAGTTGGTCAGAATGTTTTGATGAATGACAACTAGAGGTATAATTCATATACACTGACCTGCAAAACTAACAATAAGTATCACACTTTAAAATTGGAATAACTTTGTAAGTACACAAGATATACTTTCGAAATAAAAAGGACTCGCATAAGAGACCAATGTAATAGTCCACGTAGACCATTACAATAGACATCACCAACAACAGCAACTGCATGAGACTCTCGGGGTTGATCGTAAGTTTGTTTCAAGAGATGTAAGAAAGGGGTCCATAACATGGTTAGATGGCGACCTATACACACAAAGAATGGCAATATCTTTACTTTTTTAGGTAGACAGCTAGTGTCAACGAGTACTGGTTCCTCCACAGTATGGCATAAATCCATGTGAATGTATGTACGACGCCATCACTTTTATTATGGTTAGTAGTGGAGAAATAAAGACTGTAATTATCTATTTGTGGTAGAGTCTTATGTTCCAATATCCAGCATTCCGTAAAAACTAAAATGTCACCGAAGAAAGTGATCTAAGTTCCAATAAATAATTCTGATATTGTGCGTCTACAATTTTAGGTTACTGCCAGAAATGTTTAATAGGTGAGGACAGTTATTAGGCTCCACTATTGCCGATTTTAAAACTGTTTTATTGTTTAAATTATTTTGTATTTTAGAGATAGTTACTACGAGTATTGTTGTTATCAGTTGCGAATGTGATGGCCTATTTATTGGTATATCTGCGTGAAACGATTGGGTACAATATTTAAAAAATAAAGTATAGACAATACAACCTTACAGAAATTCCTTCGATAAAATCTACTATACATTATCTGGGTATGAATAGTTGCGTATGCTTTGGCACCTTCTTCCTTGCGTAAGTATACGAAGCCATGAGCGGTCCAACAGTACTTAGAGTTGTTATCTTTGGCGTATGTGCGAGCCCTTGCAAAGATTTTCTTAATTTCCGCGGTTAGGCTTTCTGATATGTAAATGGGTTCACTAGAACCGTCATGTTTGGCGTGTGTAGTTGACAAATAAGTTTTTGACTCTTGTTTTAATTTTTTCACGATGTCTAACGAAGCTTCCTTTTTTACTACCTTGGAAAACTCGACGACTATCACACATCAGTGTCATGAATGTCAACGTTAATAGACCTTCCAATACTTTTCACTATTTTGATTAAATCTTCCTTTTTTTCTCGGCCGTGCTTAGGAATATTCCTTATCTCAATACAAGACTTCCGAGCGACACGTTCCTGATTATTAACCCTGTTCTCCAATACGGTAATATGGGTCAAACACAAAAACGCGTGAAAAAGTGTTCAGGTTATATAAATTCCAGGTGTACATTATTAGAGCATGTTTGTGTTTTTATTACTTAAGATTAAGTTGTCGGCATACTATATTTGATCTTATTTTATTTATAAGAATAAATTTATTAATTTTCTGCTTTCGTTTATAGCAAAATGTCTCCTGCTGTAGACTGTTCGGATGCTTAGCACCTAAATTTGATAGATGTTTAAAAATATTTCAGGAACAATAAATACATTCTTTTAATGTTAATGTACGTAAAAAATAAACAACTTTTCATATTAGCGTAGATCAAAAAATCAGCAATCCATATTTACGAATAAAAACATATAAACATATTGTTCTAATATTTGTAGTCTTCTACTGTAGACACGTAAAACTCACACAATTTTAAATATTTCGAACACACCTAATATATTTTTTGGGTTATGTTGGCATCACTGCTTCAAATGTCGCTCACTCGTTCGTAATTTTCTTAAATGGCGTCTGCGTCGGTGAAAAAATACTGCTAATAAAGGATACACAAGATTTTGGTCGTGTTTTGAAGATCTTTTCTGTGTTACGTATATATTGGTAAGTAGATAATTAAAAATTATATAAATCGTAAGCGTTTATGTGCATTAGGGATAGGTTTGCAAAATCCAACATGCTTTCATTCTAACCTCAAAATATTTTAAGATATCTTTTTTATTTTACATTATGTCTTTCCTGTAGACATCTTTCCTGTAGATGCATGTGTGTAAAATAAGTTTCACTATGGCTGAAACATCTTTTTTTCTGTAAAAGACATTCGTGTGACTGGAAGCATGGATCCTTAAAATGTATGGAAATGATGTAAATATTGTTACAGTTACGATGCCACGGGCAAGTACAAATAGGATTCAGCTTTCTGAGGAAGACAAAAAAAGGCGCAGGCGTCATCAAAAGAAGCTCGGTATACGTCTTGTACATGCCAAAATGGATGAAGCAGCATTAGAAGAAAGAAGAAGACAGGATAGGGAAAGATATCGACGAAAAAAAGAACAAGGCAAAATTAAAACTATTAAAGACTGCACCCCTAGAGAACAACGACAAATCAGAAAAATATGGAAGGAAAAGACCAAATTAAGACGTCAGAAGGAAAAAAATAGTAAAAATGCATTTCGCTGAGCAGAATACTCCACCGCCGAGTCCTTCATGTTTGCGTATTAATGTTGGGAATGCTATTGTGAAACGCAACGCGTGAAAATTAAGAATCGAAAATAAGTACCTAAAAAAAAATACTTGTCATTGAAACTAAATTGGCAAAGTACCGTATGAGAGCTATTCGATCTTGTAATAGAGAAAACAAAGAAAATAAAGTTTCTCAAAGGAAGTTTACGAAGGCGCAAGAAAGTATAATTTATTGGAATTTCTACAGGAAAGATGTCCGTTCTGTGGGCAATTTTTTGTCATTTCTTATTTTCTAAAATAGTTGAATTTTCAAACTTTATTCTGTCATGTAACGAACGTGTTTTTATTTTGATCATTATAAATTAAGTTCTGTAAACAAATCATAAAACGTGATGACATACTAAGGTTTATGTTCTTATCTGTAGACAATTAGGTCTTTTCTGTGGCCTTATAAAAATGAAAATTGTTATTTTTCGAAAGAATATGTAATACTGATCTATATCGATATTATTAAGAATTATAAGAGACTGTTACACGAATAAAGGTTGATTTTCAAACTCATATCGTCGACCGTAGGTTCAATTGCAGTAAGGGACAAAATACGATTTTTCAGGAGAGGCCGACAAAGTTTTTTTTCGGACTAAATCGCCCATAACTTTTTTTGTTATTAACCTTTTTCGGGTCTGATTTCACACATAAACTTGTATTTTAGTGCTCTATCTACATGTGTAACATTTATTTAAATAAGTTAGCTATTTAAGAAAATAGATGTCCCTTACAACAACGCTTACTGACCAAGTTTCTTGTAGTCCCGTCCCTTACATCAAATTGACCTCTACGTTGGATCCAATCTATTAATGAAAAAATAGTGTAAAAGACATGTTGAACAAATTTATGAAAAAAATACAATGTAAAGAGATTTTTGACAGAAAATGAAGTACACACTTTTGACGTACGGATATCTTAAATTTGGAAATCGTTATAAGAAATCATTTAAAAGACATGAAAATGTATTAGAACCGTGTGTGTGCTTTTTTGTATGTCGCTTACATGCAATGTTTGTACATTGTAATAGCAAATTTGTATTTGTTTGAATAAAACAATTTTTATTTTATTGTATAAAAATTGTTTTATTAATAATTGTTTTATTTATGTTACCATTTTTTTAATAATTTGATTTTAATAAACATCTTATTAAAATCAAATTATTAAAAAAATGGTAACAATTTTACCTATACTTACTTTGAATTCTTATTCAAATAAAAGAGTAGCTGCAAAAACCGCGCACATTCCCGACCAAACATGTAGCTGAAGTTCCAAACGTTTGAATTCCAAAAGTAGAAAAGGCTGCTCTACTACTTTCTTATATGCAAAAAATCGAAATAATGAAAGATATATTGAATAATAAACCTTAATTACGATTAATAAGACATATCATTGTAACATATTGTTGTTAATGCATTAGAAAAAAAAATATAGAGTGATTATCTAAATAATAAAAAGGGAACAATTTAATCAGATTGCATTAATAAAAAACAACAAAAATAATGGCTTTTTGGCAAATTTAAGTTGTCTGGCCCCTTGAAACTTTTTGAAAAATTTCTGATAAATCAACTAAAGAGTGCCGAATGATTTTCGAAAACATTTATCATCCGGAAACTACCACTTCTATTGCTTATTTTATAAAAAAAACAACAAAAATAATGGTTTTTAGCTAAATTAAGTGCTCTGGCCCCTTGAAACCATGTGAAAAAATTCTGGAAAATCAACTACATAGAGCCGAACAATTTTCGAAAAAATGTTTCATGCGGAAACCACCCCTTCTATTGTTTATTTATAAAACATAACGGCTTTTTGGCAAAACTAAGTGCTCTGGTCCCTTGAAACTTTGTAAAAAAAATCTGATAAATCAACTAAAGAGTGTCGAATGATTTTCGAAAACATTTATCATCCGGAAACTACCCCTTCTATTGCTTATTTATAAAAAAAACAACAAAAATAATGGCTTTTTGGCAAAATTAAGTTCTCTGGCCCCTTGAAACTTTGTAAAAAATTTCTGGAAAATCAACTACAGAGTGCCATATAATTTTCGAAAACATTTATCATCCGGAAACTACCCCTTCTATTGTTTATTTATAAAATATAACAAAAGTAATGGCTTTTTGGTGCTCTGGCCCCTTGAAACTTTGTAAAAAATTTCTGATAAATCAACTAAAAAGTGCCGAATGAATTTCGAAAATATTTATCGTCCGGAAATTAACCCTTCTATCATTTATTTATAAAAATAATGGTTTTTTAGCTAAATTAAGTACACTGGCTCCTTGAAACCTACTACCCTACTACAAAGTTTCAAGGGGCCAGAGCACTTTCCCAAAAAGCCCTTATTTTTGTTGTTTTTAACGACAGATGAACTCGCACTGATACCACTTTTTTATGCCCGCGCGCTGCTTTCGCATTGGTACTATCCTCTCTTTTGCACACAGAAAGACGTTGTGAGATAGAAAGGGATGGTAATAGTGCAATAATTCGATTCAAATAGGTGTAACGTTGACACTGCTTAAAGTATGACAATGCAAATTGGGGTAAGGGACAACTATGTCAAAACTCGTGCAATCCATTTAAAGTATGGATGATATTTGTTTTTTGAGACAACAAAGACATTAGTGTAAGGCCAGTTTTATTCTTGTTTCTTAAAAAATAAACCATGTAATGGTAATTCGTTGATTGGGAAGACCCTTGCCTCATTTGAAGTGGATTGGCGGCGATAATTACACCATTTCAAGTTCCTATATTGCATAATTTTTCAGATACATTGTTATTGTGGGGCTGATTCGAAATTTGGATCCAAAAATCATTAGTGTAAGGGACATTTTTTTTAAGCTAGATTTTTTTTATTTTCACCATTCGATAGAGCGAAAAATTCTGAACAAAACTGTATACTCAACTCATTTTGGGTATTTTGTCCCTTACATCAATTGAACCTACGGTCGACGATATGTGAGGTTTTATTTTTTGGAAATGATGAATTACATATTTTGTGTTTGACCCATATATTCCATGTGTTTTTTCCTTTCTTTCTCGCTGTATTCCAATTTAGCCAAAACTTCATCATATTTCACGGACATAAATTCCATAGTCTTTGTGATATCGCTATTTTGTTGCTTTATTTCTTCTATGGATGAGTGTAATGTAGTAAACTTATGATTTTGCGCCTTCGCCGCAGACGAAAACATTTTTTTCATGTCGGCCATAAAGGTTTTTAATTCTTCTCCCCTCGTTTATGCTTTACTTGACTGATTGTAGCACTAGCAGCACCCGTTCACGAGCATAATGCAAAGTTCAGCCATTACCCCCTCGCCATATGAGGCAACCCGGCACCCGACGCTACCGCTAGCAGTGACATCTAAGAGAGCATGACGAACTTGCTGCCGGTTGCTCAGGTAAGAATAATATGATTAATCGTCGAGGTCGCTAGCTAACCACATATTGCAATCAACTCATTGAAATGAGTAGCTTATGTCAATAATAAACTAAAATAAAATTGAAATGATTTGACTTATACAGTCAAATAAAAAAAAACAATTATCAGTAAACTAATTCTGGAGAAAGAACACAAACATTGTCTTGAGTTAATCAGAGCGATCAACTATTCTTATCGTTTAAATAGTCGTTGATGGAATAGTATGCCTTTGAATAAAAGTTGGATTTTACTTGAGCTTTAAACGCATTAAATGGCAAATCTAGGAAAGAAGAGGGTAGCTTGTTAAAAAACGGCTATACCAAGCCCAACAAATGAGTTATGAACCTTATGAAGCCGGTGAAAGGGAGCACGTAGTTTTTTCTTATTTCTAGTGTTAACATTGTGAGTATCACTGTTTTTAGTGTACAAGTGTAGGTATATTTTTCCTAATATAGTATAAGATGTTGGCAAAGATGAATTGTGATGCAACCGTGAGAATACCAATATCTTTAAAAAAAACCTCTTAGATAAACTTTGGCACCTGTAAATTGCTTTAAACGGTTCGTTTTTGAAGGACAAATATATTTTGTATATCAGCGGCTTTGCCCCACAGCAGAATACCGTAGGACATAACGCTGTAAAAATAACTAAAATAGACTAAACGAGCTGTATCAAAGTCAGTGTATTGTCTTACTTTCCTGACGGCGTAGGCAGCCGAACTGAGCATTTCTGCTAGGCTATATATGTGGTCCCCACTGAAGTTTGGCACCTCTTTATCTAAGACGATGTTTGTCCTAGATTTCTAACATTCGGTAAGGCGAACTTTACACATTTCGTTTCCTTGGCATTGAGAACTAGATTATTTGACGTTGTAAGTCAAATTATTAAGAAATAACCGTCAGTCAAACCAACCATCCCCATCATCATCATCATTGTTCATATTCTTTTGATTTTTTATTTATTTTAATTTATTAGGTGTGTTTCCACTTAGTTTGACTTATTTTGGTTTGATTTTATATAAAAGTTTTTAAATTACGACCAGATAAAACAAGCTTCTGATCACTCATCCAGGCTGTGTACGTACCTACATGTAAATATTAG
Organism: Eremobia ochroleuca; assembly: GCA_949629135.1. Classification (NCBI taxonomy): domain Eukaryota; kingdom Metazoa; phylum Arthropoda; class Insecta; order Lepidoptera; family Noctuidae; genus Eremobia; species Eremobia ochroleuca. Next base: position 22,107,462 of record OX451390.1, read on the forward strand.
TATGATTTGAAAAGTCAAGAACCTTTTCGACATATGGACAAAAGCATATCCTAGATATACAATGCCTATGTCCCGAACTCATCATGACGGGCAGGCCCAGAATAGGCGGCTGCAGTAACTCCCGCTGGTTCTCCGCGTCGTTGCTGAAGTAGCCCAGGTTCAGGTGTGACACCAGCTCCTCCCAGTCGACCTTGCCCGTGCGCCTTGTATTCATCTAGTGATCATAACAGGTTCTTGTTTTACTTTACTCGTTTTAGTTACAAAGTTACTCTTTTTTGGCTTTCACAATTTTATTGGTGTTATTTGTGGCGAAATGTGGGTGTACACCACTTTCTAACCCTTCAGAGAAAACTGGCGTGATGATTATATGTTAAGTAAAGTTCGTTTGCGTTTATTACATCCACATACAGGTAACTTGACTGTTGAGTATACTGACTTACGGCATCAAATCCGCGTTATGTGGTTATAGCCATTCCATTGACTGTTATGAAAGAAAATATAAATAATACAAGATGTGGCTTGATTTTAGTATTTCTAAGATAGTAAAGCTTATCAATAGAATTCTCTGAAGCATTTTAAATTATATTTACCTTTAAAAACATTATTTTAAATTCATCATCATCGTACTCCACATTCAACAAGGTCTTCAGTAAGTTCCTGAACTCGTTCGGCAACATTTCGGTATTGACTGCTTCCTGGAAGGCTTCCTTCATCTTCAGCATGTCCTCAATGCTGCAGCGGTCATGCAAGGCCACGTTGCGCCATCCTGGTCTCAACGCTGTAGCGCTTGCTTCCGACTTCGAACATAAAGATAACAGAGACCTCATTTCTCTTTCGCTAGTCATGGCTTTTTTTAAATAAAGACAGTAATATTATCAAAGTATAATTATTTATATTACTATAGTTATACTACAGATATTCCTTGATTATGATTATTGCAAGACAATAGCAGTGTCAAAGTTAATCTCGTTGGTATCGGTTTGTTAATGGTGTACTACTAGGGTACTGATCCAATAATGGAGTCTTGGAATCAAGGCGTCAACTCAACCTAAACATATATATTTTGATTATTGATTTAGGCATATTCGTCAAAATTCAGCTCTTACGAAGATAAAACAAACTTAAGTTTGCATTTCCACTGTAGCGGGGACGACCGGACAATGCAAGCATAGAGCAATCAAATTTTTGGATTTGGTGTCCGATCGCAGTGGGGCATTGTTAGTGTAGAGGAGGACCACTTTATTATTCGGGACGGCGTGTATAGTGCTGAACAGTCTGAATAAAAGACAAAAAACAATAAATTCATTTTATTCCGTCGTTGCACATACATTTACATGAGTCTACAAAAAACAAACCTTATATTGCTTGCTAAATAAATTAAGCTGATTTAAATTGAAAAAAAAAAAGTAGCACATACTTTTCAGCAGTAAATAATATCCGGTCAGAATCAATAATAATAGGAACTACATGTCTCATGATGAGGTGCTCGACTCGTGCTGGTCCGGTGCAAAGTGGGGCTGCATGCCCTCGGGAGGCAGCGTCAACTGGCGCTCCGAGTCCGGCCTCTTCTTCAGCAGGATGCGCTTCAGCCGCGTCTGCCGCACCAGCTCGGGCGTGGGCGGCCGCCGCACTGGCACCGTCGACGCCATCCGGAGGTGGGTATACAGCGGGATCTGCAACACACACGACACTCATTATTTTCGGTCGGCTTTCGTCGCGAGTAGAGTACATGTCTGTGATTGTAACATGTCAACTACTAGCTTCTGTCTGCGGCTTTGGCCGCGTGGATGTTGGAAATGATCCCACGGGAACGTGTTATCGGGACAAAAGGTAGCCTATGATGTCCTTCCCCAGAATGCCATCCATCTCCTTGCCAAATTTAATTGAAATACGTTCAGTGGTTTAGGCATGAAAAGGTAACATACAGACAGTTATAATAATTATTATAGTATGGATTACAGTGCGATATTGTATATTTATTGATTTATTTATTTATTTTTTGGTCTATCTACAATTGTTACACTTTTTAATCTAATAATACAAGCTAAAATACACACCAAGTGTACAATATAATGCGATAGACACAGCATGCATGAGCTTAACTAAAAGTGAATTACAGTAGTTTTACAGTTTTATACATATTTTTTTACTTAATATCTAGACAGTTAAAAAATTAAATATGAAGGTTAAGAGAAACATAATTCAATGTAGTGTTGAATATTTTTGGTGGACTTGATGCTTGAATTTTTGTATTGATGTGCAACAAATATCTACAACGTGTAACGTTAAATGCGCAAAACCTCAGACACCCCAACTGATTTTTAATTCAATTGACCTATTTCAGAGTGCTGTTTTAGTTTTACTGGCCATTCTGATCGTTTCTTGCATCTGCGACGACGCTTTACGGAGGGAGGAGTCGTCACCGGGCCGCTGCGCCGCGCCACGGTAATATTATAATATTACCGTGGCCGCGCTGACATTGGCTTGCTTGACCTATTAATAAATAGACACGGCAACGTTTTTAATGATGATTTTTTTAAAAACGTGACCTATATTAAAAAGTGGTTCTATTAATATTCTGCTCGTTATTCTGATCAAACGATTTTCAGGTTTTGCGCATTTAACGTTACACGTTGCATAACATCATCACAATTATTATTATTGAGAAGCCTGCAGTCTTGGGATTGGGGAGTTAGACTCTGAAACAGTTTTGCGGAATGGGTGACGTAATAGTTTGATAGGGTGACGCGGGTAGTTATGTGGTAGGTTAAAACTAAACTTACTTCGGGGGCAATCTATTTTGCTGTGATGAATCTTGTAACTATAAGAAAATTAGGTCGTTTTTATCGCTGCGTTTTTCGAGTGAAGACATGTTACATTTTTCTAGTCGTTTTGCATAGTTCGGAATTTCTTTGGCTATTCCCAACGATCAGTAAGCAAGATGGTTTAAAAATCTTTTGACTTGGGGAGTAAGCTGGCGAAAGCGTGACGAAAGCGAAGTGTGATCGGGCGAGGCGAACGAGAGTTGAGTGGGGGATATAAGCAAGAGAGAGAAGTGCGCGCGCACATTTTCTTTCTCTCTTCCTAATAATGTATATGTATATGTATATAAATGTATATATTATACATATATGCATATATAAACATATACAACGTGTAACGTTAAATGCGCAAAACCTCAGACACCTCAACTGATTTTTAATTCAATTGACCTATTTCAGAGAGAAAATAAGTCATTAAAAAAATTGTAAAGGTTTTATGTGCTGTTTTAGTTTTACTGGCCATTCTGATCGTTTCTTGCGTCTGCGACGACGCTTTATCGAGGAAGGAGTCGTCACCGGGCCGCTGCGCCGCGCTGACATTGGCTTGCTTGGCCTATTAATAAATAGACACGGCAAGGTTTTTAATGGAGATTTTTTGAAAAATGTGACCTATATTAAAAAGTGGTTCAATTAATTCTGCTCGTTATTCTGATCAAACTATTTTCAGGTTTTGCGCATTTAACGTTACACGTTGTATATGCATACAGATGGAGCTAAAGAATGCGCTCCAACCTAAGACTATGTGTTGCATAGTGGGGACGCCACACAACCGAGCAGTACTCCAATACAGTAGAAAAGAGGCAATTGTACAAATAGATTTTAGTTTGAGGCTTGCGAAAAAATTTTGTATTGCGTAGTACAAAACCGAGTCTTTGAAGCTTTTTTATAATAGTGTCCATGTGGGGAATAAATGTTAATTTATGGTCAAGAAAGACCCCAGGTCTCTGTTCACATCAACTTTGCTTAGGCACGTACCATACATAGCGTAACTGAAATCAAAGAAAATTGGCTTCCGGGTCAAGGTTATTTGAGAACACTTTTTTATGTTTAAATGCATTTTGTTATCACCGCACCATTTTATAAGCCCATTCAGGTCATCTTGAAGTAAAATTGAATCGTCTTGAGAATTTACTACACGAGCTATTTTCAAATCGTCGGCGAACATGAATGGCGTGGAAATAAAGCAATAGGGAAGGTCGTTAACAAAGATAACAAATATTACTGGACCCAGGTGAGAACCCTGAGGAACCCCGGACGTTATCATTATGGTTGCGGATTTATAGCCATTGGTAACAACATAGAACGATTTGTCTATTAAATATGAGTGAAGCCTCTTAAGAAGAGAACCAGCAAAGCCATACGCAGCAAGCTTTTGAATGAGCACAACGTGGGACACTTTGACGAAAGTCTTACTAAAATACGTATAAATGGCGTCGACCTGCCGGTTAGTCAAGTGAAGCTGCAATTTTCTCAACAAATGCGACCAGATTACTACAGGTGGATCTTGCAACAATAAAGCCATGCTGGTGTCCAGAAAGGTATGTACTTCTTAAAGTATTTTTGGATGTCTGGGCATACTATTGCTTCAAAAACCTTTGCAAACGTCGGAAGGATAGAGATAGGATGATAGTTGCCAACCACATCCTCAGCGCCCGTTTTATGGATAGAAACAATTTTGGCCACCTTCCATTTTTAAGAGAAAATTCCAACGCAGAGTGATTTATTAAAAATCAAGAAAAGGGGGGTTGCCAGTTGATCAGCGCAAGTTGCGATGAAGCTGGGGGAATTTCATCACTTCTCGAACCTTTGGATACGTCTAATTTTTTTTAATGTTTGACTATTTTATTTCTTGGTATTTGGATCAAGGAAAAACCGTCGGAGTTGTTAACTAGGTTTTCGAAGAATGGCGATGTTAGAGCTGCATTACTCGGATGATCAACTGGACACTGATGAAAAGTAGGTTCCAAACATGTCACACATATCGTACCCATTACAAGTTTCGCTAACGCCATTTAGTTCGGGTATGCATTAGCAGCACCCCGTTTAGACTTAATAAATGACCAAAAACACTTGGGATTCTTTGTTACGAGTATATTCTGTTCTATGCTACCTACATAGGAGTTGTAACATTTTCTTGCCAATCTGTCACAGCTCTTACTACACCAACGAAGCGATATTTTATCCATGGGGCTTTTGTATGTATTAAATATTCTTCTTAGGTTGTTTTTTCACGCAGAAATCTCTCCAGCTTTTTTGTATACCATGGTGGACGCGAACCACTTTTGACTATGTTCGATGGGACATACCGCTCTACGATCTGATGGAGTTCTGTATAGAAACGTTCTAGCATTATACTTGGGTCTGTGTCCGAGAGTAATGCACACCAGTCGATATTTTCAAGTTCATATTTAATAACACTGTAGTTAGCTTTTTTTAAATTTAATCTAATGTTAGGTTCCGGCTTTAAACAGTTGTTTACTTTTAGATAAAGGGAAATTTCAAGGGGAGGGTGATAAAGATCGATCTTTGTCAGACTATTAGGGGCTTCAATCAGTTTACATTTGGAGAGGTCTACAAGAACCAAGTCCAGGATTCTGTTTTTAATATGACCGATGTTGTTACATTGCTTGAGGTTATTTATATGAATAAAGTCTAAAGTGTCTCATTTATTTTAGAATTTTTCCATGAGAAAGTAGGGCTAGTGTGAGTATCACCACTGCTAACTGCTTGATTCCAGTCTGTATTGCTCATATTGAAGTCCCCGATGAGAATAGTACAGCAATCATTTTTTTCTGCTACAGTATTATAATTATCCAAAAAAGTGCTCCAAAATGGATTGTTGCACAGGCGGGGGCAAGTAAAGGCCACAGATAGCTATTTTGAAACCTGGTGCAACAGTTACAGTAACCCACAAGTCCTCGCACCTACTCTCCGAAGAACGCTGTCTGTTGGCAGCGTACCTCCTAGATATAGCAACCAATACTCCACCTCCCTGTTTTTTAGCATGGAAATTCGAAGTTTCCCTGTCGTACCTAAAAACTATGTACCTCTGATCAAACAGTTCACTGCTAAGAATACTATTACTGAGCTAGGTTTCTGTTAGCACCAATGCGTCATAATTTGAACATACTAAATTACAATAAAATTCATGAGTTTTAGAACGTAACTAATCCACGAGTATTTTGGTAGTAAATGTTAAAGGAAGCGAATTTAACCTGGAATAACTCTAGTAATAGGAGCCACGGCACCCTCAGCTTCCGGCTGACGCAGGTGCTTACCGGACACGGGTGTTTCGGGAAGTATCTGTGTCGCATAGGCCGGGAGCCGACGTCCCAGTGCCACCATTGTGGTGATTGCCGCGACGATACGGCGCTGCATACGTTGGCGGAGTGCCCAGCCTGGGCCGAGCAGCGCCGTGACTTGGTCGCGGCCGTAGGTGCTGCGGGAAACCTCTCGCTTCCGGCTGTTGTGTCAAACATGGTCGGAAGCGAGTCAGGGTGGAGTGCCGTCGCCACATTTTGCGAGGCCGTTATACTCGCAAAGGAGGCGGCGGAAAGGGAGAGAGAGGCTGCCTCCTCTCTCCCCTCCCGCAGCAGACGCACTGGGCGCCGTAGGGCGCGGCCTGCGGACGGCAGACTTGGGGCGTCTTGTCGTCCGACCAGCAGCAGGCCTCGAGGCGGCGGCGTCGTGTTCCGCGCGCGCCTCATAGTGGAGTCCTGCGGCCGGGGTGACGGCCGCAGTGGGTGACGGGGCCCGCCTGACCATCTGGCGGGCCAATACCCGTCGGGGGGTAGCGACGAATGCTTCGGCGATACCCGCCCCCTGACACACGGGTACATGAGGAACACGGGTTGGTTTTTAGTCAGTAAGAGTCTGACAGTCCCCTTCGCCCTTCCCCAAGGGCGGAGGGACTCCATGAGGATTTTCCAACCCGATACCAAAAAAAAAAAAACTCTAGTAAAAGCTTGGTTGAAGATTTTACATTATACAATTAAGTCAATTGAATCCATATCTTTCAGAATCCTAGTATCGGAATCATCAGACTTTTTAACATAAATACGTCCTCCTCTGACTCAGACATTACGATATCCTTTTTCTTTTGTTTCGAGACGCGTAGTCGTATGCCGTCCCTTATTAGCCGGGCTCAGATGTTTGAAGATTGCAGATTTTGCACCATCAAGCTCGAGATGGGAGGTGTTTAACTTTTCACTGGGTGGCTTTAATATTTTGTTAAAATTGATATATGAGCCGTGTTAAATTTTTGTAACAGCTATGAAACTCTCATGAAATCATATTCTGCTGTATTGGAATCGCTACATAAAACGTTATTGAGAATAAGGGTAAGTGCGCACTAGCCACCGGCTTTAGCGACCGGTGCTATAGTCAAGTAGAGCAGGGACCGGTGATCAGACACTGCCACTAGTGTTATGTTATAGCGGGTGAGTCGGTGTAGTGTGGTATTCGGGTGGCCGTCACCGGCGAGACGTGTGCGACGAATTCATACAAAACTTATGAAAAAGCACGTGAACTGCTTGTTGCTGGGCCACCGGTGGCTGTGGCCAGTGGTTTGTTTGCACCTAGCCTAAGGGCTGACTCACTGTGGCCATAGAGTCGTCGAGCACGATGGGCTCCTGCCGCTCGGGCCGCACCGGCAGGGCGAAGTACCGCCCGAGCAGTGGCTCCTCGGGCGGCTCGCCGAACGTCTTGTTCCGGAGTTCGTTCTCCGTGATGTCGCGCAGCTTGTCCACGACCTTCTGTCCCGGCACGTAGCGTGACACTTCGCCACCGCGCCACACCTGCACACATTCAATCGTCTGCTTGTCAACCAAGTATGATTATGAGCGGAACGTACAAAACAAGTTCATTCTAATTTATAAACTTTTTTGTTTTATCTGAGCGTGGGCAATGAATTCACCTTAAACGTAGTAAAGCTGGCGACTTTCTTGACATCAGGTGGGAAGCGAGTGACCTCTAGTGTCCAGGGCAGGAAACTGCCTAGAGTCTGCAGGTACTGGCCAGAGAGACGCCACACGCGGACGCTGTAGTCTGAACTGCCACTGAACGTACGCAATACCAAATAAATACAACGTGTAACGTTAAATGCGCAAAACCTGAAAATAGTTTGATCAGAAAAACGAGCAGAATTCATTTAACCACTTTTATAATATAGGTTTAATATAGTTCACATTTTTTTTTAAAAATCTTCATTATTAAACGTTGCGGTGTCTTAGGTCAAGCAAGCCAATGTCAGCGCGGCGCAGCGGCCCGGTGACGACTCCTCCCTCGATAAAGCGTCGTCGCAGACACAAGAAACGATCAGAATGGCCAGTAAAACTAAAACAGCACATAAAACCTTTACAATTTTTAATGACTTTTTTTCTCTCTGAAATAGGTCAATTGAATTAAAAATCAGTTGGGGTGTCTGAGTGTCTGAGGTTTTGCGCATGTAACGTTACACGTTGTATATTGTTTGTACGAACTTAGTTTTAGCAATATCATGTATCGTGCTATGCTTCATTGTAGAATTAAAGGGATTCAAAATAATAACTTCCAAATGCCGCCAATCGAAACATTTCTGTTTTAGATTTCTTACACCTGGTAAGGCTTACGTTGCGTATAAAGAGTATTCTATTCTATTCTGTTCTATTCTTACGTGAAGACAAGTCTGTGTTCGTCGATGTAGGATATGGTGCTGACGCAGCGCATATGCGCGCGGTAGCTGTTGAGTAGGAGTGGCAGCGGCTGGTCGCGCGTGCAGCGCTTGGCGCGTCCCTCAATACGGTCGCGCCACAGGAACGGGAACATCAGGCGCAGACGTGGCATGTTTATATGAACCTTCCCCAAAACCATCATCTTATTAGCTTCTGAAGCCCTACCGAAATATGTTGGGGTTATTTTTAGGGTATAATATTATGGTCTGATTCGATACGACGGAATAGTATATTGATTTAGTATCTGTGAAACGATTGGTATTATTTTGATAGGTACAGGAAATAAGTTCATGCAGAGACTGACCGTCTTGTCGCTGAGGTAATTACTCAGGAGCCAAACTTTGATGTATCCTAGGGTGGTACCAGTGAAGACGAACTCGTTTTCAAGATCAGTGGCGAAAGCTGACACGTAGTCGCCTGCCGTGTGGATGGCCTGGAACGAGCCCTGGTAGCCACCCGCCGAGTGGTCCGACCAGCACTGCACTTGGCCGTTCTCAAGCGCGAGTAGAAGGGAAGCTAGAGCAAACATAAGAAAGAACTCGACTGCGTATTGCGCAAGAAAAAACTAACTGAAAAATGGATGGAAACAAAATTAAGGGCTAGCTAACATTTTTTTCTGAGTTAATGATAACTGTTCTGACCGACATGCATATGCTGAGGCCGCGTGCTCAGGAAAATCACAGCGTGAACGGCGAGGTGGCGCATCTTCTGCGCGCGCGGCGGCACCGTCACCGTGCACGCGCGCCGCGCTGCCGCCTTCTGCGCGGCCGCGTGCCAGTCCACGTCGCCGACACCCGCACCTCTGTGGACGTTACACACAGGCGTGTACGGCTTTAAGTGACAAAAGACATGGATAAAGTCTGGTCTAATACACACAAAAATTTAAAAAGATTTTAAAAATATCTGATAATATTTTAAGAATCTGTAAAGGGCTACCCTCCCGTGCTCACCCGTGTTTCCGGATGCCGGACACTTTCCTCGACTTCTCATTGGTTCTAGCTTGGCTTGATTTTTGAAACTCGCGTTTGTTGTACACCATCTTAATTCGGAGCATCGGCTCCGTGCACGAGAACCGCCTGCAACACACAAAATACTCGCATTGACCTGGAGTTGCGGACACCAGCCCGTATTACCTATTACTTAACACACTTCGTTCAGAATACGAGGTGCCAACGTTTAGATTGTTGTTACATTACTATGATAACAAATAACAATATAAACGTTGTAACAGCTCGTTGTAACCGTTTTTCAAAACACCCATAGTAATCCAATTCATTCATATAATTTGAATTTCAGCAAAGGAACAGGACATTACACAATAACTATCACCATTTTAAAGTAAGACTGTAAAAGGAGGCCTCTACTAATATTTGTGACGACGTGTTCAAATCAATGCGTCGTGCGTCTACGCGCAGCTTCTGCGTCAAGATAATTCCATTGATAATTGACAATTGAAAGAATTCGAGAAGAGCGAACGTGTGTGCCACTATTGGGTGCAGCACGCACCACACGCTTCCATCGCGCACGACCGCCTACTAGTGAGCTAGCTTAAGGTTCGTTCGTGAAAAGACAAAATCATTAGAAAAACGGCTCTTATCTTCGTCGAATTACTTCAATGTCATTTCATCTGCAGGCTGCAACCAACCTCCGCGTCAAGGACATTCACATCCTTGCTAAGCTTCTCACCTGTAGGGCTGGCCGGTCTCCAGCTTCCACAGCACCATCTCGGAGTTGTAGCTGGTAGAGGCCAATGTGAGGGGGTGCCGCACGGCGGCTGCCAGCACGTCGTCCGTGTGTCGCGTCTCCCAGCTCTTGCCAGTCGTCGACATGCCGGTGTCCTCGAACTCCACCACGTGCCGGTTCCAACCAATCGCCAGAATCCTGGTAATGACAATGATCTATAAGGATATTACATGTTTTTGAGTTTTATTTGCATTCACTCCTGTAGTTAGGACATCTTGAGTTTACCACAACTTCATGTTACAGGATTTTTGTCATCATAGTTCCGAAATTGGCTATTCACAAAATATTCTGTGTGATGTGTCTTCTATAACAAGAATATTCTAGAAGATCTTTCTATATTCACTGAAAAACCTGCTCACCTGCCCTCCACCCAAAAGCAGCCGGTAACTTCGCACATGTGTTCGATGGACATCTGTCTTAAGCACATTCCTGTATTGAAGTTCCAAACCTAAGCAAAAATAAAAATAAAATTAACCATCCGTAACGGTTATCGTTCCATTGCCACACTTGCAGCCCATCATCGTTTCGTTTGCCAAGTTTCGCGTTAAAGTACGCCATGACAACGGTAAATTGAGTTTTAGAGCCATGCATGGTTCTTGAAATATCGTCTTACATGGTTTCCACCTTATCGTCGGGGCGTGACGAGGTCGGGGCGTAAACCTGCACGACATTCAGCGAATACCATGCGGATTTTCTGAGTATAAGGTACGCCACCCTGGTCGACACAATCTCGATCTTCACCATGTTGCTCCCAAGGGACTTATGGACGATAAACTCGACACCGCTTTGGAACTGCTGGTCGCCTTTCCGGAAATAGTGCAAGTTTCCGGATTTGAGGATCATCGAATCCTCCCCCTCTCTTCGAACTTCAGATAATCCCACTATACTTCATCGTAACCTGCTCAATACTTCCTCGAGTTCAGTGATCTTCAGGTCGGTATACGCGTGTTGTATGTTGCCAGGTCCAGTTTTCGATCTCTTCCGGGGATTTTTGCCTCACCTTGCCTCACTGTGGCCTTGACCGCTACCGTAGCCAAGGGTAGGCGGATCGACAGGTACTAGGAGCCAAGTGTTTTTTGTGCTTGTCATACTTTTGTTGCCATAATCGCCACGCTTGGCAGACGGGTTGGCAATCGCAGTATGGTGGTAGAACGCTGCTGCCCATTCTCCGGTACGACCCTTCGGGAAGTAGGGTGGTGCTATTCTTTAGGTCCAGCACCACATAGACAACAGACCACATTTATGAATTAGGTGTGCATTTTTTTAAGGTTCAACTCGTGAGGTCAAGCGATCAGGGAGAGAAAATTGGAGAATATGCCACAGAATTCGGCAACACATAGTGTGTGAACTTGCCCGACGAATACAACAGTTTTCGGAAACCTGGATAAAATTAATTCGAAAGATATGTAGAAAATAATAATAATACATCATTTATTTGCAAAAAAAAACACTATTAAGTAGTAGTTTGTCATTAAGTGGTATTACGTAGTTAGACATTAGCAAGTGCCTGAAATTCAGAGGTTCAGACTATAGACCGACCGCTTTAATGAGTCCTCTCCCGCGGGGTACAGGGGCGCGGGGATACGACGACAAAGGGGACCGAGAGAGATCCGATTATAGTTAAACAGCTGAAACATAAGAAGGAAAAAAGGCGACCGAAGGAAGCGCTCCTTCAATCACATTATATTTCGACAGCGTGAACTCTATTATAATCTCTCAAGCTGACTGTCATTAAGACACTATCAAATATCAGCCGAGGATGAAGTGTATAACATGCAGGTACACACAAAACATCGCAGTGGAGTTTGCCAGGAGGAGCTGTGGTTGGACTTAGTAAGGGGCTATAAAATATTGCAGTGGAGTTTGCCAAGCGGAACTGTGGTTGGACTTAGTAAAGGGCTATAAAATATTGCAGTGGAGTTTGCCAAGCGGAACTGTGGTTGGACTTAGTAAAGGGCTATAAAATATTGCAGTGGAGTTTGCCAAGCGGAGCTGTGGTTGGACTTAGTAAAGGGCTATAAAATATTGCAGTGGAGTTTGCCAAGCGGAACTGTGGTTGGACTTAGTAAAGGGCTATAAAATATTGCAGTGGAGTTTGCCAAGCGGAACTGTGGTTGGACTTAGTAAAGGTCTATAAAATATTGCAGTGGAGTTTGCCAAGCGGAACTGTGGTTGGACTTAGTAAAGGGCTATAAAATATTGCAGTGGAGTTTGCCAAGCGGAACTGTGGTTGGACTTAGTAAAGGGCTATAAAATATTGCAGTGGAGTTTGCCAAGCGGAACTGTGGTTGGACTTAGTAAAGGGCTATAAAATAGCACTATCGAACCTTGAGCTCGCCGTTTCTGGCCCCTGTTAGCAGCAGCAAGTAGCCAGGGTCCAGGCATGAGGCGGTGATCTCCACCGGGATCTCCTCCCCGTGCAGCATCCGCACGTGCGCGTCGCGAATCAGTACGTTGCGTTTCCCTGCACACACCCCAAAAAGCGACATGAGTACTGCGTCCGGCATACCGTGGGTAGCCAGTCCCACTGTCAATCCCGCGGCCTGGCTAATCTTTTTAACCTTGCCAAAGCGCAAATTCCTACTTGACGTGTACTCTTCTGGTTTGCTCACTAATGTCTATCGGATTGAACCAACTACCTTTAAATTAAGGCAACTCTTAAGCTTTCAACGTAAACAAAAACGTGAATCACTTACCAGTAATTGGATTCCAGTTGATGATAATGCTATCCATGCCGCAAGTAATTATGATTTTGAAGAGTGGGTTGTAGAGAATCTGGGATACAGCTCGTGAGTGTGTAAAGCCATCAGTGTGGAGCGGGTTCAGCTGCTCGTCCAGCACCACGGTGGCTATCTTCATGCACGCGAGGATGAACTCGCGGGTGGCTGGGTTGTACACGGCAGAGATGGGCGAGCGCTCGCCCACTATTGCCGGGATGTCGACGTACGTCTACCGAAGGGCATGGATGGGAAAGCAGTTCAGATTAGTAACGAATGAGTGAGAAAGTACACACACACAGCACACATATAACACACATATAATATAAATGAATGCGGTAGTTCAAAGTAATAATAATAATAATAATAATAATAAAACTTTATTGTCTCAAGAAGATACATACAATGGTAAAACACATGAGTTTTAACAAACTTAACATGTACAATAATTTTGTTGACCGCTAGTACCCAAAGTAAGATTTAACTTGTGGTATGGGTACTAGGGCTCTCGTACTTAAAAGCAGCAGATAGGTGTCGTTAGAGTGTAGTGTATCGTATATGTTGCATTACGGTAAGAAAATCTTAAATATTACTATAATTTAGTTTTTCATTATGCATTTTGCTAAAAAACTATAGGAATCCCACAAGATCAAAAATGCTAGTAAGCAATTTTAGCACTGAACGCTTCGTGTAGGTATTATCGATCATTTTGTAATCGAATGAAAAACAATCATAGACGCTAAAATGGCGACCTTCAGTGACGAACACAGCGACTGCTTGATCTGTGTTAATCCTTGACAGTAAATCGGGGATGCTGCTCAAACTGGGTGGTTTTGACCCAGTTTTAAAACAGAGCTATGAGCTCGTCCTGTAAAGTACAGGCTTCGTCAAGGTCTTTCGCTGACCATAGCAGGTCGTCTATAAAAAAAACCGCGCATAAGTATGTTGGCCGCGCGAGGATAGCGCGCACCATCGTCAGTAGCTAGTTGCTGCAACGAGCGTACAGCCACATATACACAAAAGCGTAATCCGTAGGTATTTGTCACTCACTCAAAAGTTTTTATTTCGTCACAGGGTGACTCCCTCCACAGAATATGCCGACAACAACGGGTTCATAGTACCATTCTGTAAAATTTAGCTATGTCAGCGGTGAAGCAACAGCTTGCTTACAGGCGAAATTTAAAATTATTTTTAAAATATCATGGTGCAGTTTTTTGCCTGTAAGCAAGCTATCGTTTAATGACACCCCGTTGGGTGTTGCCGCTGAGCCATCAAATACCACTCGCACGGGAGTAGTGGTACTAGAGCTTTTAACCACGCAGTGGTGTGGGATAACGTATCGACTTAGTACCGGTATGTTATTGCATGTGCCCCATCTGCTCATGCAACTAAGGTGAACGAAAGAAACGTCTTTCTAGATGCTCTAACCGGCGCACGGCGTGGTTATAAGGTTCACCCAGAGGCGTTATAAATTCTTTGTTCAGAAAATACTTTCTGAACAAAGAAACTGATACTTTCTGAACACATGATTTAGTAGCATTTATCATGGACATACTTAAGATTTAGTTTACACCAAATGGATTTTGAAATTTGAAAAAGTAAACTTAAGCAGCCCTTTTTTTTTCTTTTGTGTGTGAAATTTTCAAATAACTTCTTCCGCTCTGGGCGGAGCGGGGCATGTCAGACTTTTACTGACTAAAACCCACCCGTGTTCCTTCAGTTGCCTGTGCCAAGGCCCACGGTAACTCTTTCGAACAACCCGTGGCCCTGGCAGGCATCGGCCCTAGCGGACCCCCATCGATTAGTGCGCACATCTCTTTGAGGCGCGCGTGGAACACCACGCGCGATCGACCTGAGCCTGGTCCTTACCGGACGGCGAGCTACCCATTGCTCACCGTCCGCAAGCCCGCGTCTACGGTGGCTGGAAATCGGCTCTCGACTCCCGAAGTACCGACGCCCAGGGCGTCTCCTGCGGCGAGTAGAGGCGTGAGGGCGCAAAGATTGCCTCTCCCTCACGCGCTCCGCCTCCTCCTTCGCAAGCATTACTGCTTTACAGAAGGAGGTGACGTCTTCTCATGCACTCTCGCACCGGGCCGGACGCAAGAGACCGCCGCCGCCGATCGCCGCCGTGAGGACGCGGCGGTGCTCCGCCCAAGCTGGGCAGACCTCCACCGTATACTCCACCGTGTCCTCCGGGCGATGAACACAACAGTAACACCCGGGTGTTTCTTCCTGCGTTATCGGGAACAGGAACCTCCCAAAGCCAACTCAAGCAGCCCTGAAGACCATATTTGAAAAACTGTTTTGAATTCTACGACAACTTGAATTTATACTCTTTAGGAAAGTTTATTTATTTATTTATCCTCCTACTGGAACGCCATATAGCAATTACACCAACGGAGCAAAAAATTACTTAATGTGCTGCTTCCCATCCATCCTGTGCGTGGTGGACATCGCACGGGCGGCGATGGAACACGCACGCTCACACAGCGTTAGCTCAATAGTGCCATTACGTCATCCAAATCGCGAACATTCTTTGCGATTTTTTTGAGATACAATTAATTTTTCAAAATAAAAGCATTAAAATTGTAAAAACGGAAAATTCTGGTGCGTCGTCCTGATTGACAGATGGATCAGATCTTGGCCAATTCAAAGTTAAGATAGACATATGGCTGTTTGCTCAGATAATGAGCCTCGACCGGGCGCTTTCATTTTTAATTATTATCAAAAATCAAAGTGACACTTCGCCGCATTGCCGTTATGAACCCTGAAGACGCATTTACTGCAGTCAAAAGAGCTGTAGAGAACCCCAGGTAACGCTTTCCACTAGGCAAGATCAGAACATTCTTCTTTTTCAATGAAGGAGTGGTAATTACACCTTTCCTAAGCGACACATTATTTTTTTCCGACATCCACGCGAATGAAGTTGCGGGCACAGCTAGTAGAAAATATATACAAATACAGAATACTTAGTTACTTTTATCAGTCACTTTTACTTAGTTCTTTTTAGGCAGATGGTGAAATAGGAAACGAATAAATGAACTCAGTTTACTCTTACTTGAGTGCACGTTTGACTTTGCACATCCCACACTTTGATAGTTCTATCTCTAGATAACGAGTAGATGGTCTGTCCGTTATTCTGCAGCACGATGCAGGTGATACCGGCGTGGTGCCCGATGAAGGTCACATTGGCCTTGGTTGGCACAAACGGGTTCCACACTCGGACCACGCAGTCGGGTCCCCCCGTCACCAGTATGTGCGACTCCTCGTCAAACGCAAAGCATTGGATACCCTGAAAAATTAATGGCTGCCGTGATAACGACGATCCTTGGCCACGAATTGTGAAGGATAAGTAGTTTGTGACGGAGCTCCGGGAAAGTACTATCCCTATTTTGCGGCCAAGCACCATTGCTGCTGTGATCCGGTTTGAAGGGCATAGGTATAAGTGTGTAACTATGATACTTAGTCCAGAAAATACGAAAGAATAGTTTACTGTCAAAAGAAAGAGAAAACCAAAATAATATGCACACAAAAACTCGCCTTTTCAACTCTGAACATGTTACGTGACTTCGAGCCATACATGTCGCATATGAGCAGTGAGTCGTAGCAGGTAGCGCAGGAGACTACGCAACTCAAAGACTTGTAGTATGACACCTGGCGCACCCACTCCGCGTGCATGCGGGGCAGCTCCACCAGCTGCAACTTTGGTAGCAGGCGAGGCTGAAATCACAAGTAAATCGCTCGAAAGTGAGCGCACGAAGGAGAAGGAGGAGAGGTAACCTTTGACAAATAACTTCATATATTGTGCCGCTCTCCTCCCTTAGGGCCCGTTAACATGTAACTACCACGACCACACCGAATCGCAGCAAAAAATGTGGGCAAGCAGTGGTTACTAGTGAATAGTGTCGCTGCAGCTTTTTGCAGTTGCGTTGTGGGAACTACAAAATAAAATCAAATTATTCGACAAATCGTTGTCTTGCGATGTGGCCGGTTACTAGTGGTGGTCGTTGTGGCCACAACGTGGTCGCCGATTCGGCTGATTTTGATGGCAAAATGTAGACGATGTGAAAAACAATTTATTTTCATACAAATTAGTGTCCGACCACGTTCATGGTGTCGTTGTAATACGTGTGATCGGACCCTTTACTTCCTAGTATTATATCTTTAAGTGTCTGCCAGAAGATTAAACTCATGAGCAAAAATGATAAGATGAACACCCGTTTCTGTAGATCTATATGTCGTAGTGTTTGCGTGGCACGTCCGGGCTCGTTCTGGAAGGGCCCGCGCAGCACCGGAGAGAACAGCAGCACTCGGATGTTGCCCCCCACGTCGCCACAGATCAGCATGCACTGCTCCTTCAAGTCTTTTCCGAAGTGGTAATACATCGTGCAAATCTGTGAAATTTACTACCTAACTATAGGGTAGTTGTCAACACAAAATAAATACAAGTCCTGAAACAAAGAATGTTCTGTGGTATAAACATAAATGTGATTATAAACATAAAGGTATAACCTACTCGTAGGTTCACAGCCAAACCAGAAACCTGTTAAAATAATGTGTTTTCTTGCCATGTACTCCCAGCTGGTGATGACGATCTTCAAGGTGAAGGTCTTGGCGGTACAGTCGTAGAAGCGCAAATCCCGCTCCGTGGAGCTGGTGACGATGATGTTCACGTCCGGCATGCACACCATGTCCGTCACCCACGTGGTGCGTACCTTCAGGTGGACTGTGGAAGTCATAAGTACCGAACAACTTACATTATAAAGACTAAATTCATAAACATGCACTCCAGATCATGCATACATGCTGACTTTATAAGAAAAGAACTTAGCATCATCTAGGAAGTTCTATACTCATAATGTATGTGCCCAGCAATAGTTTGGCTCTTGACACCCCTGTTTAGCAAAAGGGGGCTATGGCTTTCGGTCGAAAGTATACTCATTAGTGACAACCTGTTCTCTCGGTCAGCAGAGCAGGTGACAAATATAATAATAGCAATATCTTTTGTGACCGTTCACTGAATGCGCATGTGGCGAACGTTTAGGAGTTTAAGTAGACTTTGATGCACGGTCAGGCAATTTAGAACCTCCCACTCAGACTGGGGAAAAAAAGTATCGTAAGCGAAGTTGATTGAAATGCTACTAACGGCTGGAGGAGAAGGCAGTCCTCAACAGCTTCATGTCGAGCGACCACCAGTTGATCATGCCGTCGCGGCTCGCTGTTATGTATGTGCCGCGCATCGGGTCCGTAGTGCGATTCTGTATCACACGGCACACAGTAATAATACGTCGGTCACAATTCAATGCTCATAATTAATTACTTTTCTATTTAAATGCAGATACTACTAAGTTACTTTCTTATTCGTATCTGTTCCGTATTCCATCGACTAAAGTGTTATGTAGTTTGATATTACATCTATTATTATTAATTTAAAAATTTTTGTTAGTACAAAAAACAAGGGTTGAATGATGTCCTTCGCTGGTTATAAATAAGTTAACATAGAAGTGCCTGGGGCGACCGAAGTGTATTTAAAATGTACTAGAAAATTAAAGAGCTTCATTTAGAATTAAGAACCTTGTCGACATCCGGACTGAAGATTATTCGTGATATTGGGTGCCTGTGTTGTGAGCGTATGATAGCGGGCAGTCCCATGATGGGCGGCTGCAGCGACTCCCGCTGGTTCTCCGCGTCGTTGCCAAAGTAGCCCAGAATTAGGTGGGACACCACCTCCTCCCAGTCGACCTCACCCGTGCGGCTTGTGTTTACCTGGTCAAGTTACCGATTGCTATAATATACATAATAACATATAATCACAATGGGTAACGACAACCTAAGGGCGGACTATGAATTAAGGATGAAGATCAATAAAGCATGAGTTTCTGAGACGGGAATAACGAAGAAAGAGAGAGTGGAATCTGACTCGTTTGGTCTAGCACCTAGGCCAAACTAGTCAGATTCCACTGATATACGGTACGGTACCTACCTAGACTCTAGGTACTCATCATTTTGGAGATCATCCTGATGTCCCATCTCAGTTTCCCGTACATTATAACGTCATTCTGGGATTAATTGCAACCTGTTTTTTCTACGCATCTATACTTATGTTATGAGTGCTAACTTTCAATGCTTATATTATATGAGTACATTTAGACACCTACTTTCATAAAAAGTATTTTAAAATCTTCATCGTCGTAGTCCACATCCAACAAGGACTTCAGAGTAGCTCTAAACTCCAAAGTTGTCATTTTGTTACCGAATGCCTCTCGGAATGCATCTCTGATCCTCTCCATGTCCTTCATGCTACACCTCTCGTGCAGCGCCGCGTTGCGCCAGCGAGCCCGAGCGGCGGCTGTAGCGCTGTCTTCAGTCTTGATAGACATGCAGCTCAGCACATCACTAATTTCTTGTGCCATTATTACTTATTAAAAATAATACTAAAATTAAAATTCTATAACGATGGATGGTAAAACTTTTATTATAATAAAATATTTTATTATAAAATTATGATCGGTTATACTAAACAGAATGACATCTTGCAATTGCTTCAATTATACTCTTTGAATGGCTTGTAGTGTCAATCAAAGTAATAGTGTATTCCTGTGAAACAAAGAGTTGTACAAAGGAACTATGAAAGTAGCCAAGAATTTAGTCGTTTCAAGAACAATATGGCCAGGTAATGAATGAAAAGTTGATGACCAAATTTTGAATAGAAAACATTCAGCTCATTTTCGTAGACCAATTAATTTTATACGTACCTACCTACAGAATGAAAAGATGGAAACAGTTTGCCTTTCCATCTGTCTTCGTATAAAATTTATTCTTCCTTCGGTTTTCCCAAATAGATCACAAAATCGTAGTTCTATAATAAAAATACTGACGCTGATCTACATAGAGAAACCAAACCGAAGTGCAAGTTTAGCCCTCAGTTGGCCCTGACGGGACGCGTGCAAACCCAAGTAGCACAGATAGCTGTATAACTACTCACTTTTAGACCTATTTGAAACTCTATGCGTATTAAGATTCTTTTAAGAGTACACTGGTGATCCTACAGTTGCATAATAGCTGTCAGTGATATTTAAACAGCTTAGGCTGATTAAGAGCTGCATCAAGGCTGATTAAGACCGACCAAACTACCATTAATATGCTGAGAGTGCTATAAAGGTGTATTTTCAACGACTCTATTCAGCTTTTAACCTTTTCCAATGCCTTAACTGCGGTAAGGGCTGTTTAGTGGACGTAATTACGCCAAATGCTGTATAAGAAAGTATTTGTGAACTCCTATTACACTGACTTATTAAAGGGGCATGTGTGAACTATTATGACGTTAATAGCTGTGTAATGGATGATTTGTGGCCTGCTTGCTGCTTGCTTTGTGGCGAGCTTGTGGACCATTAAAAGTAAAGAAAACAGCTTATAGCTGCTTACAGCTCACATGTGTAATTTTATTCAGTTTTTTGCTGCTGTAATAGTTCACTAGTGTACTGCTAACACTAGTGAACTATTACATAATTTACATAGCCTTTTGCAGCATATAAGAGTTTTATCTATTCACATCGCTGTTTAACATTGTATTGTATAACCTATAAATATACTGATTATTTTTTCAACTTTTATAATGTTTTTTGTATGAATTAGGAATGTATTGTATTCGTTTTTACTTCCTGATAACATAATAATAACTTTTATCTTATAATTCTTTTTAAAGCACAAAAAATTGTTTATTAAAATTTTCATCACGGCTTATTTATATCATAAAACTAATTAAAAACAGAATATTTTCGTGGCGCACTAAAATTTTCTTAGACAATATACAACGTGTAACGTTAAATGCGCAAAACCTCAGACACCCCAACTGATTTTTAATTCAATTGACCTATTTCAGAGAGAAAAAAAGTCAATAAAAAATTGTAAAGGTTTTATGTGCTGTTTTAGTTTTACTGGCCATTCTGATCGTTTCTTGCGTCTCCGACGACGCTTTATCGAGGGAGGAGTCGTCACCGGGCCGCTGCGCCGCGCTGACATTGGCTTGCTTGACCTATTAATAAATAGACACGGCAACGTTTTAATGAAGATTTTTTGAAAAATGTGACCTATATTAAAAAGTGGTTCAATTCATTCTGCTCGTTATTCTGATCAAACTATTTTCGGGTTTTGCGCATTTAACGTTACACGTTGTATATGTATAATGTCAGTGAAATTAAATTCCCAGTCATTTTTCTTTTATTAATGTGTAAAACAATGTACTTACGTGGCAATATGAATATATTATCCACGTATAATTCATACTCCATGAAACAAGTGTTCAATCAGCAGCTAGTAGGGTTATATTTGCTTCTATATGTTCACTTTTACACTGGTCGCAAGCAGGCTTTCCCGGTTTAAAACATCAATTAAGAGCGTAGATGTGACATATTTACTGAATAAAGAATAACTTGTGATCACTTAGTCAGTTGATATTCAGCGCATAGTACTGTCGTTACCTTTTATAACACTGTTACATTGCTACTACACAGCTCCTAAGCAGCTACGTGAACTTAAGGCTGAATAATTTGTGCCCATTTAAGAGTTGTAAGAGCTATATAAGGCCCTATACAGCCCTTATGCAGCTTTTTTTATTCAGCTTTAAGTATGATGGGAATCGGTTATTCGGCTGATAAGCAGCCTAGTGTGCTACTTGGGAATACCTACGCGAAACGGTGAGACATCAAAATAGTAATTAACGAAATGCTTCAGGTAGTGGTCGCTCCGGCCGGAGCTTCAGCCCCGGCACGTAGCGCGACATCATAATACTTATATGTACTAATGTTTACAAATGTATTACAAGAACATTATAATTACCTACTTTAAGATCTGTATTACTATAATCTATGCACATTTGTAACCATTTATTAGGTTGTCTCATAAATTATTGCCAGTTAAAAGACAAATTATTATTAATATTTTTTTATTAATAAAAATACATATTTAACCAATTATATAGTCTCCCTCGTTATCAACAACAGTCAGCCATCTACTGGGCAAAATTTGAATACCCTTCTCCCAAAATGAGGCAGGCTGGGACTCGACAAAATTTTAAAGTTCAGTTTTAATACTTCCAGAATTTTCGAATTTTTTTCCTAGTAAATGAAATTTATGACCTCGCAATAAATAAAATCTGAAGGCGCAAGATCCGGGCTATACGGTGGATGTGGAACAGTCAGCCATCCTAGCTCCTCCAGCTGTTTATGTGTTAATTTGGCGCAATGAGGTCATGCGTTGTCATGCAAAAGTTGGACTCCAAGTCGTTTTGGCCTCTTAATTTTTAACATGTCTGCTAGTTTGCGAAGCTGCTGCGTATACAGATTGGCGTTAATAGTCTGATGAGATTCGAGGAGTTCCCAGAAAATCATTCCTTGCCAATCCCAGAAAACAGACAACATAATCTTACGACCGTGTTCATTAAGTTTAAGCTGGGCTGGTGGGTTTTGCCCGCGAGGAATCCAATAGGCATGACGCGTGTTAGTTTCATAATGTATCCAGCTCTCGTCATATGTAATAATGTCCTTGAGAAAGTCTCGTCTGTGCGGACGAAGTAACAAACTTTGACAAATGGCCACACGAACGGCCCGGTCATGGTCCGTTAACGCATGAGGTGTCCAACGTGACATCACTTTGCGATATCCCATCGATTTGAGATAACGATCTATAGTCGTGTGGGATTGTCCAAGCGCCTTCTCTAAATCGCGCGTACTATAGTCTGGATGTAGCTCAAGTTCGTGACGCAAAGAATCTTCATCGAAGCTGGTGGGTCGGCCTGGGCGAGGTTGATCTTCGCAGCTTATATCACCGGTGTCAAAACGCTTGTACCAGAAACGAACAGTCCGATCGCTAATAGTACCCGGTCCAAATGCAGTGTTAATCTTTTTAGCCGTTTCTGTTGAAGAGAATTTAAATCGAAGCTCATATAACATAATAGCTCGCAGTTGACGCTGATGCATTTTCACTAAATACTAATTATTGCGTTGCGTCCACGCCTATTTATACCCTCACCATAAAAGATACTCATCCTTACTAGAAAGATCTAGAACTTTCTTGAATTCACTTTAGTTTCAATACGAGAAAATTCGAGAAAAATAAAATAAATAAATAAATACCATTATACCATTATAAATTCATTTACCATCAACACCGCACCTTCCAGAGTTCCATTGATCATTTTCAGTTTAACAGGACTGTTTCATGTGCTGAACTGCTTTAACCTGTAAGGCTGGCCGGTTTCAAGCCCCCACATCACAAGTTCTGAGTTGTAGCTGGCTGTGGCCAATGTGAGGGGGTGCCGCACGGCGGCTGCCAGCACGTCGTCCGTGTGTCGTGTCTCCCAACTCTTGCCGGTCGTCGACATACCGGTGTCCTCGAACTCCACCACGTGATTGTTCTAGCCTACTGCGAAGATCCTAATTGAGAGTGGCTGAGTCTTAGTATTAAACATGACTTATCACAACATTTCTACAGCACCACCTAGCCCAAATCACAACAAAAATGAAATCATAGCCAATTGTAGTGATATCAATGATGAGTTCGTGCAGGGGTGTAGATGCTACGCGAGAAGCTGTTATTCATATTAAATTGAATCACTTGAACTACTGGTGTAATTGAAATTTCGAGACCTGCCCTCCGCCCAGAAGCAGCTGGTGACTTCGCACATGTGCTCGATGGACATCACTCTCAGACACACGCCTGTGTTGAAGTTCGACAACTAGTCCACGTGATCACGTGAAGGAAGACAAGAAAAAGAGGTATTATTTTATGTAATAATTTAATGTCTCTTCTTTATATAATCATTTAATGGGCTTTATAACATAAAGATACAAAAAGAATAGAAAAATAAGATATAATAGCTGCGCGACTGCGAGTCGCGGAGGGTCGCCGTTGTATGTACGTCCATATCCGTTCGCGGTTCGGATCGGGGTTCTCTCTCTGTCGCCCGCATCGTGTTCGCTGCGCTAGCAACGAAGTACGAGGCGCACGCGGCGTGGCGCTGCGTAGCAATAACATTGTACTTACTACCCAACGGCGGATCCAGGGGGGGGTCATGGGGGTCATGACCCCCCCCTGAGCTGGTTCCAGGACTTAGGTGGACCACTAATTGAACATAATGATTTTATTTATATATTTTTTATACCATACAGATTTTATGTAACTACATACCTTACCTTCAATATTTAATTAATCTATACATATGTATAATAAAAGTGTAAAGGGTGTTAAGTCTGTACATTGAATGTAAATTAAAAAAAATACTTCTAGGGGTCTTAATGCAAGTAACAGAAGCCAAAAATATGATTTTTGAAATTTTTGTCTGTCTGTCTGTCGTTCGCCTTTCACACAAAAACTACTGAACGGATTTTGGTGAAACTTTTTTGTTGTATATATATTAGTTCTTGGCAACATATAGGTAGGCTATAAATTATTTTGAAGATCTGAATATCTGAAGTGGAACCTTAGCAGCCCAGTTAAACCATAAGAGCTATGATTAAAACGTCTTAGAAAAGTTATTTAACGTGATGGGCATTTTCTATTGACGTATAAAAATTGAAAATATGGAACAACTGCTGTGGAACCTTAGCAGCCCAACTAAACCTTAAGAGACACGAATATAAAGCCGTAGGAAAAATTGTTCAGGGCCATGAGCACTTTCGGATGACGAAAGACAATTGATTTTAAGTACCCCCTATTTGTAAAGAGGGGGATCATTATTTTTTTATTATTCGTCTCATGGTATTGACAATCATTGGATAGGTCTTCCAATAGAAAAATATTAATAACATAAGCTGGGAGTACCTCCACGCGGTGAAGGCGGTAATAGTTAAATACTGGCTATAACTCCCATAATTATCATAATATGGATGCCTTCGGGGTTATGTTTTTGGGAAGTCTATGTATACATTTGATTTGGCAGCCACCAAAGAATATTCAATTTTCTTTTTGTGAAAAGATTCATAATACCTAGAAGAAAAAAAATTAGTCTTTCTCAGTATTCAAGAGGATCTAAACGTATGAGGCAAGTTATATCTCAAGAAAATGAAGAAGAATATGAGGCACGCTTAGCTGCAAGACGAGAACAATATGCTGAATCTTTCTCCTTGGAAAAGGCTACGCAAAGAGAAGAAAGATTAGCTGAGGATAGAGATCGAATTGCTGGTTTTCGTGCCTCAGAAACGCTAAATCAATGTGAAGAACGTCTCACAGCCAACCGTGAGCGGCACGCTATGTACCGAGAGTCTGAGACATTTACTCAACGTGAAGAAAGTCTCACAGCCGAGAGTGAGCGTCACGCTATGTCTCGCGATTCTGAGACATTTACTCAACGTGAAGAAAGTCTCACAGCCGAGAGTGAGCGTCACGCTATGTCTCGCGAGTCTGAGACATTTACTCAACGTGAAGAAAGTCTCACAGCCGAGAGTGAGCGTCACGCTATGTCTCGCGAGTCTGAGACATTTACTCAACGTGAAGAAAGTCTCACAGCCGACCGTGAGTACCACGCTATGTCTCGTGAGTCTGAAACATTTACTCAACGTGAAGAACGTCTCACAGCCCACCGTGAGCACCACGCTATGTGTTGCGAGTCTGAGACATTTACTCAGCGAGAAGAACGTCTCACAGCCGACCGTGAGCACCACACTATGTCTCGCGAGTCTGAGACATTTACTCAACGTGAAGAACGTCTCACAGCCGACCGGAGCACCATGCTGTCTCGCGAGTCTGAGACATTTATTCAGCGAGAAGAACGTCTCGCAGCCGACCGTGAGCGCCACGCTATGTCTCGTGAGTCTGAGACATTTACTCAACGTGAAGAACGTCTCACAGCCGAACGTGAGCACCACGCTATGTCTCACGAGTCTGAGATATTTACTCAACGTGAAGAAAGTCTCACAGCCGACCGTGAGCACCACGCAATGTCTCGCGAGTCTGAGACATTTTTACTCAACGTGAAGAACATCTCACAGCCGACCGTGAGCACCACGCTATGCCTCGCGATTCTGAGACATTTACTCAACGTGAAGAACGTCTCACAGCCGACCGTGAGCACCACGCTATGTCTCGCGAGTCTGAGACATTTTTACTCAACGTGAAGAACATCTCATCTCAATGGAGGAGAATATTATCAACAGATAAGTCAGGATCGTGACAATTTTTTGTGTATGGAAAGAGAAAGAATTGATGATATACGTCAATTAGAAACGAAATCCTTGCGCGAACGAAGTCGCGGGCACAGCTAGTTTAATATAATATAATAACTTTGTATGATGGCAAACGTTTGGGAACGAATGCATCGAAAATTTGAATTTTACCGCGCCACATTAAATATTTTTAAGTACTTACAGTACTTACCTACATTAATAAAATACCTACTTTTTACTTGTATCTATTGTTATTAAAATTAAATTATAAGTTCTTGACTTGACCACGACTACGTGACCCCCTCCTGGCGCCAAAGCTGGATCTGCCCTTGTTACTATACCCATAATATAACCTATACCATAGAAAAACCCGTACTATACTATTAAATTATCTAAAAAAAGAACAGACTGAGTGGGTAGATACGATGCAGGATAGCAATGATGATAATTCATTGATGAGTGAAGGTGATTTTAAAAGTATACTGTAAAATGGCCTTGAGCTCGCCGCTCCTGGCGCCGGTAAGCAGCACCAGGAAGCCAGGGTCGAAGCAGGCGGCGATCTCCACCGGAATCACTGCGCTGCGCAGCATTCGTACGTGAGCGCACAAATCAAGACGTTGCGTTTACCTGTACCCCAAAGAGCCACGGGTTCCTCATTTTATTTTAGACATTCAATCCGCCTCAAGAGTGACTGGACAGTGCACTGTCCCGTTACTTTTCACTTTTCCTAAAGTTTTAGAAATCATTGCTTAAACTTGTACAGAGTGAAACTTAAACACCTTAAATATTAGCAAGTGGAATGGTTGACTTCAGAAATAAAATACGAAGAGTCGCCGCAGACTTTAATAACCGCAAAGATCAGTCAGCTACAACAACAGCAAATGTTGCTGCTTAAAATATTTTGCACATTTTGGGTCAGAATTTCATTCTATAATTAATTTTATAATTTTACCTGATACTGGACTCTAGTTGATAACGATGCAATCCATGCCGCAAGTTATGATGGCTTTAAACAGCGGGTTATAGAGGACCTTGGATACAGCTCGGGAGTGTGTGAAGCCATCAATGTGGAGGGGGTTCTGCTGCTCCAGCACCACAATTGCTATTTTAACGGCTGCCAGGATAAACTGACGGGTAGCGTAGTTGTACACGGCAGAAATAGGCATTTTCTCGCCCGATATAACCGGGATATCGTTGTAGGCCTGACGGCACGCTTGGCTCTGCACATCTCAAACTCTGAAAGTTCTATCTCTAGATAAGGAGTAGATGGTCTGTCACCTGTCCTGCAGCACGATGCAAGTGACACCTGCGTGATGTCCATGAAGGTTACATAGGCCTTGGTAGGCAGTAGGCACAAACAGTAGGTGCAGTCGGGTCCTCCCGTCACCAGCACGTGTGCCTCCTGCACACGTGCTAGTCCCGACTACTAAGGGATCCAATTAGGTAGTAATATAATAATATTTAAATTTTCCTTATTTCCGTACTTGTAATTATTAACGTAACTATTTGTTTTTTTTACAGGATAGAGAATAAAGAGGATTAAATATTTCATTTATATATTTTTTTTGGTTTCGAATAATGAGAAGTTACTGACAGATGAAGATTGCCTAAAATACATATGAACGTCACCACGGGTGCCGAGGAATATGTTTAGGGAGGTACATCTCCTCGTCCGTCGGAAGTGTTACTGCTGAGCATCAGGTCCTGGGTTCAATTCCCAGGTCGGGAAAAGTGTTATTAGCTTTCTTCATTATCGCCCCCCTATGACATGGGACTTAAACATAATTGGTGAAATGTGGATGTAAGTACTACATGCAGGTAAACCTTTCCCGAGCCATTCGGGGATTAAAGGCGTTATGTTAATGTTCATGATGTACAGACGCCAGCACATCAAGCTACCCGAAACTGTCAGATTTTCCCAATCAACTTTGAACTTTATGCTTTGGCGATAAAGTTGAAAATCTATTAAAGAAATCTGACATATTGTAGCAGCTTGATGTGCTGGCGTCTGTACATCTCCAGCTCCACATTACTTACGCTTTTCAAGGACGCAGCTTTTATATGGTATACAAAGGGTGGACCGTAGAATTTGTAGGGTGAGATGAGATGAGCGAGCGAAGCGAGCTCGAAATTTTTTAACAATTCTGCTTCCTGGCCTTTACTTTAGCCATTCTAACCTTACGTACGAGCGGGGTGCCCAAACCCCCGAGTTTGCTTCGCTCGCTCTTGCATCCAAGATTCATTGATTCATTGATTTTTTTTAGGAGGGTTTTTGAAGAAAAATCTCATTTAGGCGCGTTGAGCGATTTTTGTTAGAAGAACATCTTATGTGTTCACGTCATTCGGTTGCCATCATTTTGTTATTGTATCAGTCATCATAATGCAGCGGTCGTGTAGGGCTACACTGTGGCCGCGGTCTGATGTGTCTGTCATTTGTCATAGTGATTCATAAAAATAAAGCACAAAAACTCTTCCACAATCTAAAATAATATCCATAAACGATAATAAAGGTGTATGAAAAATAAATAAAACTGTGGCCTGTACAGTGGGGGTAGGCTATTTATAATGAAAAACATACATTTAAAATGTATGTTTTTCATTATAACTAACCTAACCTCAAACACACATAATACTCCATATCGACATTGTTTACAACTTGGTACAACACTATCGATAAGCATGGATTTCGCCGATTTTCAGCTTTGGTTCGGTGCACGCGACGTTCGCAGTGAACGCAATACTACATTACGCAATCACTCATCTAGTACAAGATGGTACCCATGCATTGCAAGCAATGTATAATTTTGAATCCGTCTGCGATTGTAGTGTTTTTGTCTACAAACTACGTAATATTATTGCAATAATTACAAATATCACTTGTATTTAATGGTTTTTGGACTTACCGGTGAAAAGAAATCCCTTCCCGGGCTACACTACATACCTACCTGGCTTCTTTTCCGTCACATTATAATGGCACAAGACGGCATAATTCTTTTTTTTTCGCGGAGCGTCGCACGTTGTCACAAAATGAGCGCGACTGTTGACCTGTGAACCTTTCGGTTGACTTATGAGCGTTTGCTCACAAGTGCGGCGCGCTTGCCCAGGGTCTGTCAACTTTGTTCTACGAACTGTATGTAGGTGGGCTTGAAAACAAGAAAAAGACAACGCCATGAGAGTAAAAGAGATGAATATAATAATGTTGCCACTAAAAATACAATTTCGTATTTTCCATAATAATGAGCTTATTATTTGATTTTTAAAATAAATTACCCTTGAAAAAACCGTTAGCTAATATTCTGATGTTACACAAATATATTTTATTGAGAAATATAACATATGTAATTGATTAAGACATAATAAAAAAAATGATATGGAGGGTAATGTGTGGCAACACTAACTAACGTCCGCACGTCATATTGACGTCACAAGAAAAATGTCTGCCGCCGCTTGCGCACTATTTTATCTTTTACTTATTTATTTGTAATAAATAAACTAGTTCCATTTAATTCTACAAACATTGATAGCGTTGAGTCGAGCTTGCTCCTGCGTTCCTGTGTTTTGGTGAAATTAAGTGTGTATTTGTGAGATATAGGCTCGGTGTTGAGACAGTGACTCTTGTTTGATTTTGTGTTTAATTTCGTGATGAGTTCGTAGTTCATGTAAAATAAGTCATAATATAATAATGAATCTGTTATGTAAATTATAATTATTCACATGCTAAATAAAAAAGTCAAGTACTAATCTTTGTTTTACTAGACTGCTCTGTATAGATAAATTTTAGCATTTTATGTACAAGTACAGTGTGTTTCTCGATAGTGATTGTTGATGTCAATTATTGCTGAGCAAAAATTGGCCATCTTGTAGGAAACTGTCGAGAAACGCGCTGTACTTGTGCATAAAATGCAATACAAAGTATCTATAAAATGCACTGTAGTTCAAAATTCCCGCCCTAGCTTCTACTCCTTAGTTTTCGTGGGCGGAATATAGATGGCGCCAGTCGGTAAGGAAAAATTTCCTCCTAAAATTTGTACGGAGCAGTTATTCTTCCCTCTTAGGGTATATATGTTCTGTGCGCTTGCCCCGCCCACAAGGCCCTTCTAACCTCTTTTATCTGTTCTGTGGTTGGTATAAGTAGGTTGAGAAACTAAGCCCTTTTTTGTCTCGGCATAACCTCACTACACTGAATAATTATATGAAGTACTACAGTATATGAAGTAATGCATGTGCCTTTTTGTTAAAACACTCACTTGGGGCGATGGCGATCAGAGTGAACGACGAAGTTCTTTAACGCGGCTTGCGATAGGAGTGAACTGCACCCTATTTGCGTAACACACTATCAGTCTTATTCTGAATCAATTTGAAGGATATTGCTAATCCATTGATTCATATGTTTGAAAAACATATCTGCTCAACAACGTAACAAACGCAATGAATGTTGCTCCACTGTCAAAATGAAACCCATTGCTACTGATAGTGTGTTACGTAATTACCCTGCTGGTAGTGATCGTCACGTATCGAAAAAGCGTTATGCCCCCTCCGTACGACTTTCAGAGATAGTTTTCATGGTTTTCGAAGGTGCTTATACCGATAGTGTGGTCCAAATTAAAATCCAATTTGGCGACAAGTTTATGAGTGCTTCTTAAAATGCGTAATAAATTCACACTTTTACTTTCTCTGCATACCTATACGAGTGTGTTTGCGTGCGAGTATCGTGTTCCCCGACCGCACACGTTTTTTTACGTAGTCACAAATTCAATCAAACTCGTACGTCCATCTTTCTGTGACTGACTCCGTAAACCCATTTTTACTGTCAATTCTTTGAAGCTGACAATTTGAAATTGACGTTCTCCTAACCTCATTTTTAGTTCTAGAATTTGTATTATTGCAATTTTCTGAAATAAAATGCTTCTAACACTAAGGCTGCTGTCGAACCGCCACCCTTCGTTCGTCGCGCGCACAGTGTTCGTGAAGAACAACAATGTGGATGACGCGTGCCGGCTGGTGAACAGAATCCTAGGCAAGGAAGGGATCCTGGAGCAATACAGGCTTACCAGATATTATGAGAAACCTTACCAGGTACTTAATATGTCTGCCTACGTTACTTATCTACTTTAGGGCAAAGCAATCGATAGGAATTTTGATGTTTTTCGGACACTAAAATAGATTCCAGTTTCATTCAAATTATCATAAGTGCTCTTCATAAACAATCTCACGCCTTTACCCATGGGTACGCAGAAAATACATTACACTATAAATGTAACTGAAAATAATCCTATTAATATAAATGAAAACTGGTTTAAAGCAGTATTTTATAATGATTTGGTTACTTTCTGTTTACATCAACATCTAGTATTAATGCTTAACTGTCCATATCAATCTAATACGTTATTATAGATGGATTGGAGGTTCTTTGATTCATTTAGTTTATCAGTTAGTAGGAGTTCTTTCGAATTGTTGACCATAACATAAGTAACCCATAAAAATTGATTTCAGACAAGAAGACGCGTGAACCATGAGCGTTGCAAGGCCATCTACAATGAAGACATGGAGCGCAAGATACAGTTCGTACTCCGAAAGAACAGGCATGAACCGTTCCCCGGGTGCTTTTAATCAAGTGTTAATTAAATAGAAGGAATGTTTCCCAAGTCATTTCAACACAGTTACAGCTACAATGCAATCAAAATAGGAAAAATGTGGCCTTGATTATGATAGTATGAATTTACATGGTTCTGTCAGAGCCTTCTATACCACCTGCTGAATGTCATATTTTGCCAAATATGCAATCCTATGCTTAATTTGATTGTATTTGAAATCACAATGAGACACAAAACTTTGTTACTTACATCATTGTGTAGACAGCTCTTGCACCACAAATAACACAGTTTTTCAGTGAGTATGTTATGGCATTGTATTAAGTGTAGTTGTATGTTTAGAAATAAAACATGTAAATAAATAGTATTCAAAAGTTTATTCTTATAACTTATTTAAGTATACTTACTTAGCTTTGTAACAAAATATTTACAAGAAGGGATGCATAGTATTGTCGCTGGTCACAGAACAGTCTTTATAAAAATACAGTATGAAAGCTATGAATATGAAGACTAGATGGTAAGTTTGGCAGTGTGCGCGGCGGCGCGGCGGCCGGCGGTCGCGCCGTCACGTGTGGGCGGGGCAGGCGTCGCGCCGCCGCACGTACAGGTGGTAGCGGTAGCAGCGGTGGCACGTCTTGATGCCGCACCGGTAGCTCAGCCCTCCTTGCGGCTTGCCCTTGCAGTACTTCAATCCACAAGGATACCAGTTGACGCAAACCTGTTGTAAATTTAAAATATATTATTAGGTAACAATATTGATCACGACATCACACTAACAGGGAAGTAAAACATATGAAAATATGTGAAGGTGCTTTTAAATTTCCAACCACAATAATGTTATAACATGCACATATTTCCATGTCCTTTTATGGATCTGGACATCCACCATAATAATTATTGTCACATCATAATATTAGGTAACAATATTGGAAGACTGAAAGTCAAGATCTGAAACTACACTACACTGCGATGCTATGTACTTTAAATAGGCCAGTATGCACCTGTGAAATCTTAATAACCTTTCTTACATCATTCATATAAAGAGGGGTTTATATGTACCATAAAAGTATTGCTATATTATGAAATTATATAAAACTACACTCTCACCTCCAAGTGACAAATACATTCTTTGGTATGGTCGGTCTCGGAGACGCACGCACCAACGGCCGGCTTGCCGTCCGTCGCGTCCGAGGACAGCGCATGCGCGGGGAACGGCGTCACTGCAGTGGCATACGATGACTGGTCCATGCCTAAACACAGTAATGATGTACTGGTTACTGTTACCCACTAACACATTTAGTGCTACTCTATTCCAAAGGCTTCCTAGTTACATCAAGGAGTTCAGAGAAAATGGTACTTTTCAGTATACAACCGAAAAATATGACGATTCAAAAGTTCCTCATCATCATCAGCTTACAGCAGTCCACTGCTGGACATAGGCTTCTCCTATTGCACGCCAAAAGTGCCTGTGATTGGTTTATTTGAAATAAATGCTGAGTTTGATACATACAGGGTTTATGGTAGTGCACAATGTAATAAATATGTAATGTGTGTGTATTTAATATTTGTTTTCAGGAAAAAAGTTGGCCTTTGACCTCTAGGTTCCCCTGTATGGTCAAGTAAAAAAAAATATCACAATGGTGGGGGACTGACTTTTTTAAAAAAAATGAATCTACTAGGTCTCTAGGTTTTCGCATACTTGAAAAGCATTGCTGCTCTGTCCTGTATAGGAGTTTGACAGGTAGTGACCTGGACGGGGTGCCCAGCGCGCCAGGTCAGCTGCGCGCAGGAACACGCGGTCGCGCGCGGCGGCGCAGTGTCGCGCGGCGGGCGCTGACAGCAGGCGCGTGGAGCGCCCCGCCCACGCGCTCGCAGTCGTCTGCCGCCAGCCCTTGTCTTCCTCCGCCACACGGATCGTGCCTGGGTTTTTCTGGCAATACAAATATTCACTACCAGATACAAGAAGCTAGGTTTATTCTTAAAAAGATTCAACATTAACAGTGGAAATTATTATCCTAGCAAATGTTTGGTCTACTTCAACGACAACAATAAATTGTACCATCGAGGAAACTTACATCTATACACCGTAAGGGCTATTCTTGATTGCAGCGCTCGGCCGTAACAGTAACACTTGCCAACAGATGTGGTCATCGTGTACAGATTTTGTTTTCAAATTGGGCAGATATAAGTTTCGAAACCACTAGTCTGCATTAAAATAGTAGCAAAACTATGTATATGTGGAATTGATACATATCAACATGTTATATTATACATATCAAATTAGGCTTCATAATATATATATATTTTTTTTTTTAAAGCTATGGAGATGGGTAAAGTAATTTCCACGCATAAGTGAGGCTGAATTGAACGAAGGCTATTTGTTGGTCCTCAACAACTGGTATTTAAAGAGAAATCTTTAAAGACCAGTTGTTCAAATCTAAGTTGGTTGATTAAAAAAAAACTATTGGTAGCTTTTAAAAATACCTATTAGTCACAATTTTCTTGTAAATGTAAGGGCTGCAAATTACAAAGAACACAACTCCACTAAGTGGTTACTCCCCCAAAAGACATGTGCATTCAAATCCGTGATAGGCCAAAGATGGTTTTTGTATTTTTTAAGTTATTATAATTAAGGTATTGTTTTAGTGAAAATTACTATTCATTTTTTTAAAAGCTTGTTTTTAATATTTTTTTTTTTTCCAGAAAACATTAAGAGCGTTAACGCCAAATCCGCGGCACCAAGTTTAGGTAATTGCAGTGCTCTTTGCACTCACACAGATGCGCGCGTGTCTGTGTGCGTAGAGTTGGTGTGCTCTCTGTCATTATAGTCAAACTAACCCATGTTGATCCGTTGAGTTATGTATAATGATACTTATTTAACCGTTACTTGATTTTTATTTACTATTCTTATTTTTATTACAACCTTGTGAAATAAATAGGCAGCTATGGATACTTTATCACTACATAGTATAAAACAAAGTCGCTTCCCTGTCTGTCTGTCCCTATATATGCTTAGATTTATAAAACTACGTAACGGATTTTGATGCGGTTTTTTTTAATAGATATAGTGATTCAAGAGGAAGGTTTATATCTATAATACATGCATAATATAGTAGATAAATCACTACATAGTATAAAACAAAGTCGCTTCCCTGTCTGTCTGTCCCTATATATGCTTAGATCTATAAAACTACGTAACGGATTTTGATGCGGTTTTTTTTAATAGATAGTGATTTAAGAGGAAGGTTTATATCTATAATACATGCATAATATAGTAGAGAAACTGATAATTTTAGAGGTTTCTAATGTGATGTCGTAATTAAACACATTTTTTTGCGCTTACATTGTAAACGCTGGCTGAACCCGTCGAGATAGATCAAAATAATGTACTACAGTATTGTACACCTTAAAAAGGTCTACAAAAAAGTCCGCGATTGTATATGTCTATCTCTTAGGGATAACCCACAATAACCATTTTTTATCCTATACTTTTTACGAGAAATAGTGGCTCTAAAATTATCAGTTTCACCATTGCACCCGTGCGAAGCCGGGGCGGGTCGCTAGTAAAGTATATATATACTAATCAGGGGTGAAAAGTTAGAAATGTAGTACAAATGTAAAGTCCTACAACGATTAATATTATATTAGGTCATCCCATTTCCAGTGTCATATTTTTTTATTATTATTATTTTACAAAAACTGACTACTATATTATATAACCTTGTGACACTAATCAATAATCTCCACCACTATTAATCACTCGCTCCCAGACTGCTGGCAAATCTTGAACACCATTTAAAGTACCACTTTCATTTAATTCATCAATAATGCTCTTTAGTTTAATATCTAACTCCTTTTTGCTATTGTATCGAGTA